>JARHVA010004654.1:1367500-1482500 GCA_037957365.1 Torreya grandis
TATGAGAAAGACTTCTGAGAATAAAATAGAAGTTTATACTCTTTCAATGTTTCTATATAAATCAATAAGATCAAAATAAAATCAACAAGCTTTAACATAGTAGTTTATGTTTTCTACTTAAGCAAATAACTCACAATTATCCATTCAATTTTGACTCATTTGACTTCATAAAATTCACTATTTTATATGTCGAATTTGATATGTATAATTCTTCCCTATTTAATGTTTAAATAGCACAATCCATATATTCTTTGTTTGTTCATGTTTAAACTCATAGTTTATAAAAAAATGTACACAACCCATACATACATACACAAACACACACACACACACACACACACACACACACACACACACACACACACACACACACACACACACACACACACACACACACACACACACACACACACACACACACACACACATACATACATATAATCACAGTATTTTATACATATATGCATAGTTGTTCATGTATATATACACTTGTAGTGTTTTATACATATATGCATAGTTCATTCATTCATATATATATATATATATATACTCATAATATTTTAAACAAATGTCTAAAGTTTAATCTATAAACATAATCTCATAGTTTAGTATGTTTAATATATACATAGGGTAAATATATATACTCTATTCCAATTTCAATATTACACAATTATAATGCTTTAATTTGTTCATGTATAATCATAGTTTCATGAATACACATAGTTATTATATTCTATTTAATTGATAAGATACAATCGATGCATGGGCACGAGCACACGTGCGCGCGCGCACACACACACACACACACACACACACACACACACACACACACACACACACACACACACACACATATTCATTATCCCAAATGTCTCAAGCTCACTATTGACATATGTATATATGTTAATCCTTGTACTAAAGTTATCATTAAGTATATTAACCCTAATGAGTCTTATAATTAAACATTTACACATAAAATACTTTGTGAAACCATCTAAATGTTATCTAAGTTTTGTATGGCAATACACATAGTCCATATAGATAATTGTACCATGTTTCAAATTTACTTAGGTCACATTTATGTATAACCACTATTTTATGTTAAATGCAAGAATAACAACCCCCAATTTGATAGTCATCTTATATGTTACACTATCTTCAACATACAGTATTTAGACATTATTTTTATACACACAAGATTTATGTATTATGTTTATATACTCAATAATTCCTTTAACTACTTAGTTGAGTATGTATACATGATACATTTTTTTTATTTATCCAAACTCATTTTATATTTATATGTCAACCATTTTCCCTAAGTTTAACACATAATATATCTAATTAATTTTTATAGGATTTAGAGGATATGGGGTTAGCTTTGTGGAAAATCAAAACCTCCATAGGGCTAATCATGTATCCTTATAAAAATTCAATACATTTTATAAACCCCTAGTAAATCCAAAAAACTATACACATAATTCCTTTTTAAAGTAATAGAAAATAAATAATAGTATCAACCTTAATAATGCTTCCAATTTGCAAAAGTATGAACCATAATCTCTATCCTTCACTATTCCCTTTCTCTTCTCCTCTTTCATATCTCCCTTATCCCATTCTCTTCTTATCATATATTTTTTCATCTATCTTTTCATTCAAAAATTGAATGCCACTGTTAGCTTCCAGTTCATAGTCCATGCATAATCCCAATTTTTTTAAACTCATCTAAGCCATAGTTAACCTATGTTAACCATACCGTAAAATCGCTAATCTCACTCTTACTCTAAATTTCTTGAATTTAATATTCACTATTTTTTTTTAAATTATTGCATGATCAACTACATTACATACTCGAGTTTTCTACTCAAAAAATACACTTTAATCTTTATTCAAAAAGATAACTAACACTTTAATCTTAATGTAGTCTATGTATATTGATAAAGACTTAGGTTTAGATCCTAGGTTAGTGTTTAGGATAATTAAATATATTTTAAAACTTAACAAAATATAATAACCTCATATCTTTTAATGTAATATGACTAACACAAAATCTATTATCTTATTATATCAAAAATGGTAAACTAGAAAATTGTTTATTCCAATCATAAAAAGATAATCATTTGCATTATTACTAGTTTATATATACTATCTATGTCTTTCATTTTCCTAATAGATTAAGACATATATTTATATTCATGAATATCAATAATAACAATCTTAATGTTTTAAAATATTGTAAAGACATTTTATTAGTCTATATATAATAATAACTAGATATTATCCACATAGATTTATGTTCCCATAATCATAAACAAACATGAGTTCAGTAACATAATATAGTCTTAATACTGTAACATTATGCACTTATTTTATTTAAAATATCCATAATACAATCACATACAATATTTATTCCATATATATGTACTAAACTAAACTAACATGTAAAATCTAATATCTAAAAGTAAATAACTTTAAAAATGTACTAACTCTAATAATCCACACTCAATGCATATAACATATAAAGTCTAATGTGGTGTGTGCATGTGTTTTAGTAGTTCCTCTATCATCCTTCACCATCTCCATCTACATCACCCTTTTCGATGATGCTCTCCCTCCATCATGCTCTGAGGGATGAACTCTCCTACATCCAACTCATGACAAAAAGGTAATTAGCCCATTACATCATTATATATATATATATATATATATATATATATATATATATATATATATATATATATCATAAAAAAAATTATAACTATAATTAACATAATCATAATGTATAAAATACACAATACTATCAACTCATAGCAATGAAATAATTAAATCAAAGTAACATACAACTATCCCATAACAACTCATGACTTACAGTTTAGTTAAAAATTAATGATCAATTTAAAAACCATAATAATCCATGGATAATTATGTGAATCATCTTAGTGAGAAATTAAGATATAGCATCCTTCCCCCTAAAGTTGGTCATCATCCCAATGACACTTATTCAATTAATAATTTTGAATAACAAACAATATTTAACAAAAAAAATAACATATTAGAAGCATCAAATCAAGTAAATAAATGTGTAAATAGCCTATAGAACTCATCATAGGCATCCCAAGTAGCACTATCCTTAGAGTATTGGTCCCACAATACCTTGCACTATGACACTTTTCTATTATTTAAATGAAGACTATGAGTGTCAATTAATCTAACTTGTTCTACCATGACCACCCCAAGATCCAAAACCTACAAAGCGTTCTAATCCAACACATGTGAAGGATAAAATATATACTTTTTAAGATAAGATACATAGAAGACATTATGTAATAGAACTAGAGGTGGTGTAAATACAATCCTATACACTATAGGAATAACCACTTCTAATATTTTTAAGGGTCCCACATATCTTGATAAAATTTCTACTGACTTCTCAAATTTAATCAAGCTCTTTTATGGCTTAATCCACAAGAATACTTTATCACCTACTGAAAACTACCTAGTTATTCTCTTCATATCAACATAACTCTTATGCATATCATTGGCCTTGACCAATCTCTTCCTAATTATTTTGAATGGATCTTACATTTCTAAAAGTGTCTTAGGTCTAATGAAAACCCTATCTTCTAACCTGTCCCAACTGATTGGTGTCTTGCACCTTCTTCAATAAAGTGCTTCAAATGGTGACATCTTAAAATTAGATTGGTATGAGTTATATATGCAAATTCAACTTGTAAAATATATTATTCCCACTCATATTGATGATCCATGTAATACATACGAATAAGATCCTCTAATACCTAATTAGCTAAATAAGTTTTATCATCAATATGTGGGCGATATATAGCACTAAAGTTTAGTCACATACCCAAATTTGAACTTAAAGTTAACTAAAACCTATAAGTCATCCTAAAATCACAATATGATATGATCTTCTCTAGAAATATGTGAAATTGATATACTTCTTTTACGAATCTATTCACAAGAGTAGGTTCATCAATTGTTAAATTTTTTAGTATAAAATGTGCTACCTTGGTTAGTTTATCAACTACAACCAAGATCATGTCATGCTTGTTCCATGAAAACAATAATCCTTGGACAAAGTCCATACTGATCACTTTCTATTTCCATTATGGTATGTTATGTGGATACAACAATCCAGTTGGATGCACATGTTCAGCTTTCACTCACTGACATTCTAGATAATGTGACACAAAGTATATTATACCTTTTTTGATTCCCTTCCATAAATAAAGTGGTATAAGCTTTGACATGATCTTGGTTAATATTGGATGTCCTAAATATGGGGTATTGTGTAGTTATTTTAGCACTATACTCCTCATATTCTCCATATTTGGCACATATATCCTTCCATTGTATCTTAGAAGACCATCACTTTCTAAGATATATCATTTATACCTAGGATTATGAGCATTCTCAAACAAAACTTTCTTAACCTGATCATAGAATTTATCTCTTGGTGAGAATTTGATCACTCGATCCATGAAATTACTCTTGATAGTAGCGACAACTATTATATATCTTCTATGACTTAAGGCATTAGCTACTCTATTCTCCTTACCTTTTATGTAATTGATATCAAACTCATAGTCAGACAAAAACTCTAACTAACATCTCTAATGAGCATTAAAATTTAGTTGGTGAAGATGTTTTGAGTCCCAAATTATCAGTCTTGAGGTCAAATGATTTTTCCAACAAATAATGTGTCTAAAATTGTGAATCATGAATAATTGGTGTAAGTTCAAGGTCATGAGGGGTATATTTCACCTCATAAGGCTTCAACTTCCTTCACTCATAAGCTAAAATAACACCATTGCGCATAAGGACTCCTCTTAGTCCATCCCTAGATGCATCTATGATCATTAAAAATTGACCTTTGGGATCAGGAAATCTTAATATTGGTGCTGAAGTAAGCCTTATTTTCAATTCTTTAATATCTAATTCACACTTATCTAACCAAATAAAACTTTTATTCTTATGCTATAGAGAGGTGATCATATTAGCTATCTTGGAAAAATTTGATATAATTTTTTATAATATCTCATTAATCTCATGAAAATTATTATGTCATAGACATTCCTTGGTTTTGACCACTCCATAATGGCTCTTATCTTATTTTGATAAACTATAATACTATCCATTGAGATAATATGTCCTAGATATTGCACTTTCTTTTGGAAAAATGTGCACTTGGACAATTTGCCATATAACTTGTGCTTCCACAAACATTGGAAAACTGGTTCTAAATGTTGAATATGCTCTTATTAATCTTTAGAGTATATAATAATGTCATCTAAAAGACCAAAATAAAATGATCTAGATAATCTCTGAACACAATGTTCATGAGGTTCATGAAGGTTACAGGTACATTCATCAACCCAAATGGTAACACTATAAAATTGTAATGCCCATATCAAATTCTAAATGTTGTCTTAGGAATATCCTCATCTTTTATCCTTAACTGATAATATCCATCTCAAATATTAATCTTATGAAATATTTTTACTCTTCACATCTGATCAAAAATATCATCTATTCATTGTATTGGATACCTAATTTTGATATTCACTTTATTAAACATTCTATAATCAACGCAAATTTAAAGAGTACCATCATTCTTATTGATGAAGATAACTAGTGCATCCTATGGTGACACACTTTGTCTAATATACTTTTAGATAAAAAATCTTGAATTTTAGCCTTCAATTCAACCAATTTAGTGGTATTCATTCTATACGGTGCCATAGACTAAGGATCCAATACTGGTTTGATATCAATAGAGAAATCAAACTCCCATTCAAGAGGCAATCTTGGTAATTCCTATGAAAACACATCATGAAAATTCTTCAAGAAAGGATAATATTCAATTTATGTTTCCTTAGTTTCCTCGATTTCATTTGTCATGATGATAAATTCTTGACATCTTTTTCCTTGGGCCTTCGTGAGTTGCAATGCATAAATATATCCAAGTCTTAACTCCCTTTTCTCACCCTAAATTAGTATATTGTTACCAAAATCATCTAGACACTCAACCTTATTTTAATAGTAGTCAAATTTGGATTTATACTTCACAATATAGTTAAATCCTAAGATCACATGATATGACCCTAATGGCATTACATATAGATCCACTACTATTGTGAATTCCATGAACCTAATTTCTGCTTCAACTAAACACTTGCCAACTTTAAACTTAAAATCATTCCCATATTATATTGACCATGTATTTTCCATTACTATAAATTTTTTAGACAATTTATTTAGAATTCTAAGAGATATAAGACATTCTTTAGCCCCTATATCTATCCAAATGGAAACTAGATGTCCAAATAAAATACTTGATAGTTCTATGGGTGAAGCTTGGTATTCATCTTACTAATTATCAACTATAGCATGAATACATTGCTAAACAATTCCTTGATGGGAGGAAAAACCTTTATTCCTCAATATATCTTTGGTATACTCATGTGCAAAATGGTCACCTCCACAAATGAAGCAACCTCTTAATGGTCCCTTGTTGTTAGACTATTGGTTTCCTTGAAACCATATTTAGAACCATTACCCAGTTTATTGATACCTAAACCACTATTGAATCTAGTATTCTAACTCTTGAACTGACTCTTAGAGTCTCCACTCCTCTACTTCTAGTTCTTCTTTTTGAAAGTTGGTTTAGAACTTCCAAACTTTTTCTTAAACTTTTACCTACCCTAAGTAAGAGATTTTAACTTTTACTCCTACTTGAATTCTTTATCAAGGACTTAGTTCATGGTAGATGGTCCATGAACATCTACCTCTCCACCGATATGGGGTTTTAATCCCATGATGAACTTCTTAATCTTGATCCTCTTATTTGGTTGATACTGAAGTACATATTTTAGGATCTTGGTGAATTGTTCCCAATAATCATTCACTGACAAGTCTCCTTGCTTCAAATTTTAAAAATATGTAATATTTTGGTCAAAATAAAGTTTTGGAAGCCACTGTGATGTGAATATTATCACAAACTACTCTTAATTATTGGTGGTCAAGTTTAGATTCATTTTTAACTTCTTATTAGCCCACCACGTAGCTACTTCTCTAACCAACTAATATGTTCCCCAAATGAATTTGGTGACCTCAGAGTAGTTTTGAATATCAATTTGTTTTCCATTTAAATCAACCATGATTTAGCTCTATTTCCCATAATGGTTCCATAAAACTTAGGCGGATTCACCTTTTTCATATCCCTCACCAATTATGTGGCTACACATGCTCTAGCATCTTGAGTCACTTCCTTTTATCTCTGATCTTAAGGGATTTTCTACTCAATAAGATGCTCTTCAGGATCATCTTGATGGGCATTTCCCTGATGTTCATGAATTTCCTATTCTAGGTCTATAATTCTATCCCTAGTCTCATTCATGGCTACACGAATCTGATCCAACTTTGTTGTTTGTTCAATGACAAATTGGTTAAGATCAAACAAAGGGTTATTCTCATTGACATTTGAAGGAACCTCTCCAAATGATCTTGCACTTACCATTTGTATTTATGATAACATAGGAGTGTGGAAATGTTAGTAGACTCATTAAGTCCTAAATTTTGAGCCATAGCTTTGATACCACCATGTAACATCCCCATAGGGATTTACTAAAATAATGCAATATTTTTTTAAAAAAAAATTTTACATTGCATGTATTCTTTCATTACATCATGTAATGAGAATATAATTTGTGATCTTAGCATACTAATTAAGTATGTTAAACATAAAGTAAACATGTAACATTAATAATTACTAATCACTAACATCACATGTAATAAAACATAACTATATAAAAAAAGTAATTACATAAAATATAACCACATATGGTATAATAAAATAACCATTATTTTTAATGTACTAAAAGTAATCAATTACATTTACAACCAGCATTATATCTCAACATAAATACAATAATAGTTACAATTCTCCATGGAGCACGAGTCACTCAAACTCTAGTATCTTTGATACTCTCAAGTGTAGTCTCCAATAAGTACTACAATGGGGAGGGAGAGCATCATCTAAGTGCTTTTAAACACCAACCATGGACCATCAGTCCCACACACAATCCCTCAAATAGGTAATAGCCTTCAAAGAGACATGATGGTACTTATGCATTGTAACATTTATAATAAATGATGTGTACCACAAAGAAAATACATTCTAACATGATATCAAAAAAACATGTAAACCATACATATGAAATGATAGTCTATATAAACATTACTTTTTCCAAATTTTTTATATAGCTATTAATCTCAAGGATAAGTCAAAATCATACACACCACTTGGTTGGATTACCTTCATCTAGCATTGGTGGTGCTAAATAATCTAGTGAAGTCCATCTCACTACTTAATCCATATATACTATACATAATCCCTATATACTATTTTAATTGATAAGATATAGTCAATGTATACATATATATTCATTGTCATAAATGTCTAAAGCTTGTTGTTGACATATGTATATATGCTAGTCCTTATACTACAATTTTAATTACGTATATTAATCCTAAAGGATATTATAATTAAAAATTTACATAGAAAATGCTTTGTGAAACTATCTAAATGTTCTCTAGGTTTTGTATGACAATACACACAGTCCATATAGATAATTGTGCCCTGTTTCAAATTTACCCTGGTCATAGTTATGTATGACCACTCTTTTATGTTAAACATAAGCATAATAACACCCAAATCATTAGTCATCCTATATGTTACACTATATTCAACATATAATATTTAGACATTATTTTTTTATACACAATATTTTCTTATTATGTCTATATACTAAGTAGTTTCTTTACCTACTTAACTGAGTATGTATACAAAATATGTTTTTTTAATCAAAACTCAATTTATGTTTGTATGTTAACCATCTTCCCTAAGTTTAACACACAATATATCTAATTATTTTTAATAGGATCTAGAGGATATGGGGTTATCTTTATGGATGACCAAAACCTCCATAGGGCTAAGCATGTATCCTTATAAAAATTCAAAACATTTTCTAAACCCATAAGAAATACAAAAACTATACACAAAATTCCTTTTTAAAGCAATAGAAAAGAAATAACATTACCAACTTTAATAATGCTTATAATTTGTAAAAGTATGAACTAGAATCTCTATCCTTTGCTATTCCCTTTATCTTCTCTTATTATATCTCTCCCTTCTTTTATCCCATTCTCTTCTTATCATATATTTTTATGTCTATCTTTTCATTCAAAAATTGCATGCCACTATTAGCTTCCAGCTTATAGTCCATGCGAAATCCCAATTTTTTAAAACTCATCTAATCCATAGTTAACTTCCATTAACCACACCATAAAATCCCTAATCTCACTTGTACTCAAACTTTCCTCAATTTAAAAATCATTATTTTGTTTTAAAATTGTTGCATGATCAACTACGTTACACACCCAAGTTTTCTACTCAAAAATTCCACTTTAATATTTATTCAAAAAGATAACTAACACTTTAATCTCAATGTAGTTTATGCATGTTAACAAATACTTAGGTTTAGATCCTAGGTTAGTGTTTAGGATAATTAATTCCCTTTCAAAACTTAATCAAAGATAATAACCTCATATCTTTTATATGAATATGACTAACACAAAATCTATTATCTTCTTATATAAAAAATGGTAAACTGGGTAATTGTTGATTCCAATCATAAAAAGATAATCATTTGTGTTATTACTAGTTTATATAGACTATCTATATCTTTCATTATCTTAATATATTAAGGTGTATATTAATATTTAAAAATATTAATAATAAAAAGCTTAATGTTTTAAAGTATTGTAAAGACATTTTGTTATTCTATATATAATAGTAACTATATATTATCCACATAGATTTATGTTCCCATAATCATAAAAAAACATGAGTTTAGTGACATAATATAGTCATAATTCAACATTATGCACTAAGTCTACGTAAAATATCCATAATGCAATCACATATAATATTTATTCCATATATATGTACTACACTAAACTAACACGTAAAATCTAATATCTAAATGCAAATAACTTTAAAAATGTATTAACTCTAATAATCCACACACAATGCATATAACATATAATATTTAATGTGGTGTGTGCATGGGTTTTATTATTTCCCATGTCATCCTTCACTCTTTCCATCTATGTCACCTTCTTTGATGATGCTCTCTCTCCATCATGCTCTAAGAGATGAACTCTCCTACATCCAACTCATGATAAAAAAAAGTATTTTTCCTATTACATCATCATACATATATTATAAAACAATGTTGTAACTATAATTAACATAATCATAATATACCGATTCACAATATTTCTAACTCAAAGTAATGAAATCAAAGTAACATACAATTGTCTCATAATAACTCATGACTTATAGTTTAGTTTAAAAAGAACTAATCAATCTAAAAACCATAATAATCCATAGATAATTAGGTAAATTAGTTTATTGATAAATTAAGATGTGACATACAGCCTCTGATGATGCTACTTTAACCAAAATCCCAATGGTGATGAGGTGAAAAATGCAATTTTTGTGAAGGAGAGATTTAAATCCCTGAGTCCTAATGGCTCCCCCCTTCTTCCAAAAATTTTGGAATATTATCCATACCAAAGTTGAAGTAGTTGTGCAATATTTCTTCTAATATGGAACTATATTAAGAGAAATGAACAATACATTTTTGGTTCTCATTCCAAAAAAACTAGGGGGAAAAAATCTCAGGTATTTTTTCCCCATCAGCCTATGTAACATTATCTATAAAATTTGTTCAATCATTTTGGTTAAAAGAATGCAACATCTACTAGATAAGGTGATTGGGGAATAATAAGAATCTTTTGTTTTTGGGAGATAAATAACTGATGGAATTAATATGGTACATGAAGCCATTCACTCTATCTCTAAATCCTCAAGACAGGGCATGCTCATGAAAATTGACATGAATAAATCCTACAACCAAGTATAATAGAGATTTATAATGAAAATACTTGAGAAATTGGAATTCAATCAGGGTTTTAGGAAAATTCTTCGAAACTACATCTCTACACACACATTTTCCATAATAATCAATAGAGTTCATAAAATATACTTATTGACTTCTAGAGTGTTAAGATAGGGTGATCCTCTTTACCCCTACCTCTTCATCATAGTAGTGGAAGCGCTAGGGAAAAGCTTGATAAAGGCCTAAGTATGAGGCTTTATCAAAGGCATTTCAGTAGCACTTAACACCAACCCAATTACCCATGAATAATTTACTAATGACATAATTATTTTATGGGAAGTCTTAGTGGAGGAATCCAAACATCTCAAGATCATCCTCAGTAACTATGAAATAGTTTCTATCTAGTGCTTAAAATTTTGCAAGAGTTCCCTATACTTCTTCAACACTCTTATCACACCACAAAAAAGATTACAAGAATTATTGAATGCCAGGTGAGTCATCTCCCAAAAACCTACTGATGCATTCCCATTTTCAAAGGAAAAATGGATTTTGACCTCTAGAATCCACTTATCAAAATAATCTATAAAAAACCTATAGGATTGAAAGGGCACCTACTCACTCAAGCAAGTAAATTCCAACTACTCGAGGCCTCAATATAGAATATCCCTATATACTTAATTTTAGTATTATAGATGCCCAAAAAGGTGGTTTCCAAGATAGAACAAATCCAAAAAACTTCTTATGGAGGGGAATCAAGGATTGATTTAGATTTCACCTAATCGCATGGGGAAAATCTTGCCTCCCAAAATAAAATGGGGGGCTAGGGCTGAAAAGGATTAAAACTATGAATCAAACCCTTTTGGATAAAATGGGTTAGAATGTTTTGAAAGAAGACAAAGAATGGTCTAGGATTGTCAAGGCCAAATATATGGAAGGGATTGAAGAAGAATGCTTACTTTAGGAAGAAGGACCCACCAATATGTCCACCTTCTAAAAAGCCATTTGTAGCAACAAGGACCTCCTAAATAAAATATTTAAATGGTAAATCAAGAATGGGGAGTGTTGGTTCCTAGTTTTACACCTTGTACACTTGGCCTTACACACTTGACATAAAATGGTAAGAAATGATGAAAAACCCACTAGTATTTCATTGTATCTAGGGAAGGTTTTGGCATCAATACTAGACCAAATGCAAAAAATGATTAAGAGGTACCTAAAAAGGGTATGGTCAGCTCCCTGCTACTTTTGGCTCTACCTACACCAAGGTGAGAAGACCTATGGGGTATCTTTCTCACATGAAGAGATTCTATAATTTAACCTCTATGGGTATTTTTATCACAAAAAAGGCATAGATATGACCAAAGCACAACAAAACTCATTCACTCCACCAAGGAAGGGTTGTCACATAGAATGAACAAATACATGGTATCATTTACAAGCTACTAAGGATAGATTTAAAATTGATTGCAACCTTCATTCTAAATAATTTTTGATAGTAAAAGGGCTGAATAAAAGACTATAATGCTAGGATTTAAAACATAAAACAAAAACACATGTTAAGTATGCAATATATTATGCATATGTTAGCAAATAACACTTAAGATATGCAAAGGGTGTATTAATTATAGGGTAGGATAGGGTAGGATAAGTTAGATGATTATATAAAAGGGGAGGGTCATGTGCTGGTGGCTTTTAATTAGCAAAGATTCTTTCAACATTCATGACATAATTTATTACAAAGATGTAGATAACTTAAATTCAAGATAATGAAACAACTAGGATTAATTTGCACTTATCAGTGCTGATGAAATGCAAATACCCAAATGATCCTTGAAATCCTAGAACATACACTAAAACTAGAATCTAACATGTTTTTTCCTATGAAATTTATAAACCTAGGGTGCCCTAATATATTATTCAACAACATATCCTAAAATAATATAGAAAGGGTTTATAATCTAAATATATGCTCGAAATGACAACTAGTAATGAGCATAAACCCAAATGTCCAATCAACAACATTTTCAAAACATATTACTACACTTCATCAACATAAATTAGCAGAAAAACATAAATATTTTCATTAACTTTGAAAGAAAATATTACAAACATTAGTGTTTCAAAATATTGCCATGGGGATAAGCATAGTGGATTTACTTTATATTGGATAGGGGAGACATATAAACATGCTCTCAAAGCTTTCTAATGGTTGTACATATATAACCACCTTAGTAAGAGAGGTAAAATACACATAGCAGTGATCCCAAAATTTTGAAGTGCCTATACTTAGAAAGAAAACAAAGACCCAAAACATAATCGACCCCCTCGAGATCATGTTTATCTTCAATTGAATAATGTCCTTCCCCAACAAGTTCTCCTTACCATCATATAACTAAACCATGAATTCCAAGTTTATGACCTGATCATAGAACTTAACTTCATGATTCATAAACCTCTTATTCTATTCATCATCATCAAAAACCTACCAATGATGAACATTATTTGGGATTGAAGGCTTGAAAATCACCTCCACTTGATACTAAAAATGAGGGATCATATTTGAAATATCAAACTAAACACCTAAACCTATGAGTCTATTAGCTTCTTCATTTAAACTTATATCATGATAACAAATGTTATAACATCAAAAAATTCAAGCAAATCCCAAACAACATTCAAATATTGTTTCAAATTTTTATTATTAGTGGCATAAACATTATACATCTACTTAACCACTAACTCAGAATCACCCTTGATAATCAAAATTTTAATTTCATATTCATGGGAAATCCTTAAACCAAGAAGTATTATTCATGCACTCAAAATAAATATGAAAATAAAACTTAAACAATTACCATTAGGGTCATAGAAAACAACCCTAGCTCCATTTCTAAGATTAGAGCAAGTCCCATCAAATCACATCTTCCAAATCACACTTTCATTGTTAGGTTCAACATCTAAAATAATAGGCTATTTGTTAACATCAAAATTTCCAACAAAACTTCCCAAATCAACATCCATGTACAATACTTCATTGAGATCATGTTTTGGATCTTCAAATACATGTAACATATTTGAATCTCTATAAATTTTGACCATCTTACCCTCTAATGAAATGATGGCATATGAAAGGTCCATCTATGCACTTCTACCCATGATAACAACCCATTTTCATGATAGTATCATCCACCACTTAGATGGGTAGTTTACAACTACCATGTCCATATTTAGATACTTACCAAGATGAGCTACCAACTATATAACTAATCCATTGACTTGTCCCACAACTTATACTTAACATTTGCCAAAGGCTTACATAATCTTCACTCTGATCTTGTTTATGACATCTAGGGACATCACATTATAAGAAGCTATAGAATCAAACATATAGGTATGGACAATCAGGAGATTGATTAGTAAAGTTATATAAAATGGATCCACAATCAATTGAATCTCCACTAATATAGTCCCCAAATAAACCTCTAGAGTAGGTTCAATAACCTCTACTAATTCTTCATCTTCTTTTGGGGCTATTTTGGGTAATTTGATTATATTCAGAACATACCTCTCACTGAATTCTAAGTACTCAAAATCCCTCTTCCTATGTTAGGTATTCGTAATAATTCAATAAGTGGCATGATGATTTTTATTTGACTCAACACTTGGGCCATATCACACATGTTATACTAAAGAGAGGAATTAGTGGAAGGGTAACACCACCTTTAGATGGGATGTAATCACTTAATGTCTAAATTGGAATAGGTTAGGATGGACTAACACTCTTGACAATAGTCTTTAGTGGTAGATTTGTCTTAACATCACCTGCACCCTTAGGAATACTCGACAATATATGCATTCTATTGATCTTAGTAGGAACACCTCTAGGCTTAGTATCCTAGGACACAAGTGGTATCTTAGAATATTCTAAGATTGTTGTAGCTTTATTTTCTTCCTTGATTGCATTCCCTACCTTTGTATTTGTAGGGGTAGTGTCTTGAGCAGCAATACCTAGTTGCCTATCTTCAATTGATAGAATTCCATATATAGGTACTAGACAAGGCATATATAGTACCTCCCTATAGGGTAGTGTAGGCTATTTAATACTATGATGTAGATAGCCTATATTTAAAAAGTTGTCCAATTGTTTAGAGTTCTTAAAACTGACTCTTTTCAGAATAAAGTGATCAAATAAAAAATAACCTTTTCATAGATTTTTAAATACCTTACCTCTTGTTTATACCAATTTTCATATGAATAAAACTAATTTCATGATTCCTTATCTATCTAAACATTCTCATAACATTAAACAATCCATTAACTTATTTTATAGTTCATGATCACAATAAATCATGCATATTTTCAACTTTGATGAATCCTCATTATTATTGACTATCACAATACTATCTTCAACATAGACCTCTACCAAAAATGAGTGTGCTTTTATAGTGGCCTAAAATTCATCTCAAATCATGATTTACTCAAGAAATAATCTAAATATAAAAAAGAAGGGATCTTCTATAGAAAACAACTCATTTTTTATCATAACATGCAATAACTATTATATGTTTTCTAAAATGAATTTTTGTGTTTCTTTTTAAGTGATGAATACACAAGATTCATATATTATTATTGTGTTAGGTAGAACAATATATAAAGGAATACATTGATATTAATCCATTTATATTGAGATGTGAGTTTCACAAGTGCATCAGAAATATCAAAAGGGGGCCTAACACCATTGAAGTTTACATCATAAAATTAAAATTAAAATTGCAATATATGTGGCTTATACATTAATTAAAACTCAATAAATTAATCACCGAATCTAAAAAATTGAAATTGTCATTCATAATTTATATTTTAAAAGAAAACATTATTTACACATATATAAAAGTTTAAAATAGATTGTCAATTACTTAGCTAGTTTCTTAACCACTTTTTTAGCTTCTTTCTCAACCACTTTATCAACTACTTTCTCAATCCCAATATCCTCTATGCTATTATTGTCATTCAATATCCCTACTTTTTCAAGATCTAAAGCTGTAACATTACGATGTTCAAGATTTTCCCTATCCTCTTTTCCAGCATCTCATGTAGAAAAGTAGACTTGGATCATTAACTATATTCTACTTAAATAAGGCATCAAGATCCCATCCTTACTCCTTAATTATTTTTCATAGTGTGTTGTTATGTTTAATCAATAGAACAAGCTTTTCCTTGAATTGAATGACAAATTGTAAACTTTTTCATGAATTTTTTAGATGCACATTGAGGACCTCAGCTTCTTTTTTCAAGTTCTCATATTTTGCCTACATTTTAAAATGTAATGTAATTAGATGTGAATAAAATTAAAAATGACATGAAATTTGATTAAAATGAATATACATTACCAAATATTTTTCCTTTTCCACATTCATAATCACAATAAGGTTGATGACTTTTACCCATTCATTAAAATATGCTTAGACTTCTACATTCAAATTCTCTAACCTATTAAGCATGATAGTCAACACATTATCATTATAAGTATTAGTAATAGCAAAGGACCTAGATTTAGCTTTGGCAAACAAATCATCAATCTTTGTGAGTTCTTGTTGCACCAATGCAAACAAATTTTCTCACTTGGAGTGGTTGTGATAATGGTCATTTATTTATTTTATCAATGCCTTCACTTAAACCTCCCACACACACAATTTTTTTAGTTAATCAATTACTCCATCCTAAGGACTAGCAGTAATATTATCTGCCACCAAATTATTCAATGGAAAATATATAAGGGCATCATCAAAATTTATAACATTCTCTATTAGGGTGGGACTGTCTGGTAAAGTGTTTGAAGGTTCCTTCTAAGTAATTTCATGAACATGTGTTTCTTTTCCTTGGATAAAATAATGTGGATTGAAATCAATTCCAACATCAGTTCCACTTTCAAACACTAGATATTCCTCATCAAGATCAATTTCTGGCAAAAAATTCAATCCCTATGCACTCAATAAACCTCCAATAGAGAAAGAAGGGAATAAGGAACCTGATATTTCCACTGTTGTTATTCATTATGGTGGTGTTAATGGAAGAGCCTTCCCCCTTCCATGAAATACATTCAAGTGAAAATGTGGTGGCATAATATTCCTCACAAATAGAGGATGGTATACAAAATGTAAGTTATTTTATAAAATAAATAAATTAAAAAAAAAAAATTATATACAAAATTGATTACTTAAAAGTTTAGTACTTATATTTGGAGACAGTATATCTTCCAATGTATGCAGTGTATTATGAGTGATAGCCACAAGGGTGTTTTGAGATGGTACATTACGCAAACTTTTAGTCTAAACACAATAATCAAAAAAAAAAAAAAAATGCAATGTAAAATAACTTCCATAGAGGGTTGATAAGGCATAGTAGATGTTACTATTTATTATGGTGGTGGTTGTTCCACCATTTGAATTATTATCGAATCAACTACAAGAATAAAATAAATAAATAAAATTATGCACTTGAGTATTGAAAATTAAAATCTCATTTAAATTTTTAAATATAAACCTACATGTAGAGATGACACTAAAGAAACTCATGGACATTTCTCAAGTTGATATGTTTGCATGAATGATTTTATAGACTCTAAATTTATAGATTCTTCAACTACAGTTGCATGTTGTCCTTTTGAGGTAGATTATTTTTATGAGGCATGCTTTCTTGCCTATCAGTTGTAATAAACAAAGATTAAATAGTTATTAATATTTACCTTGGTAACAATATAACAAACAAATAAATATTAAACCCTAGAATCTAGATTAACAAATGAACAAATAAACTAACCTCTTTCTCATCCATAAACAAAGAGTTTGTCATCATTTGTAAATCTAGCATAGTTGGACCCTGTGTTTTTTAGAAGTCAAAGAAGGCCTTGTAGTTCAACACTAGAATAAAATTGGAACAACAATAGTGGAACTAGGATTGGTAGTATAAAAATTTAATTCAAGCCTTATTCTAGAGGAAATAAAAGAGCACCAGTCAAATTTATGTTTGAAAATAGTACAAACAATGTAAAATAGTGCCCAATAGTGAATATTTACTACTCTTCCTTGTAATAATATTTTGCCTTGGAAAAATTAAACCATTACTTTTAAAAAGGGTGACCAACATCTTTGACATGGATGACTCTCTTTTAACTTTTGAAATGAAATAGAAAAAGAGGAATTTAGATCATAAAAGTTGAAACTTGAATTTTGAATATACAAACAAATTTATAAGTACATACTAAATTGGTCAATGTGCAAATCAAAAAAATTCAATAAGAAATTTCTATCTTCATCTGTCAGTATTGATTTGGAACTCATAAGGGTTATATTATGGAATGGAAGACCTATGAGATTGTGAATATCTTGTGGAAAAGTACAAAATGAAATCATTCTACAATCCACTTGTAGGGTGAAGATATTCTTGTTTAGGTCATATGATACATGAGAATTTTTAAAATTCTAGTGTCTAGGTCATATTAAGACATGTAGAGTAGGACACTAAAGCTACATTCCTGAACCCAATTATCATACATCTAGTTGTTATAAGAGTCTCAAAATGTATAGGCATAGTAGGTTTTTAAAAATAAATTTTATTTTCATGGATGTAAAATGAATTTTCTCTCTAGGGGGATGAGAAATAATTTCAACAAAATTTTATAAATGAAGGTAGATGTAAGTATTTATAGATCAGGATAAGTAACTAGGAAACTATATAGTAGAATAGATGTGTAGGTCACCCACCAACATGCCATTCAATTAGACCACCCAATCCTATCATTTGGTAGAGTCATTTAACCCAACCACTTGATTAAGTTATTTATCTCAACCATTCAGCTTAGTCATTTGGCTCAACCATTCAATTTAACCATTTGGTTTAGTCATTTGGCTCAGTCATTTTGGATTAACCACTTAGCTTTACCATTTGGCTCAACTGTTCAATTGAACCATTCATCTCGGTCATTTAACTTAGACATTTGATTCAACTATTTGGCTTTGACAATTGGCTCTACCATTCATCTCAGTCATTTAATTTATGCTTTTAGTTTAGATGTTGCATTTATACATTTGATTGAACTATTCTATTTAACCATTTGATTTAGTTGTTCATCATTCTCCTCAGAGGATTCACCATGCCCATGAGTCACATTTTCTTAGATTTGCCAAATATTTCCAATAGTTTTTCTAGTAGGGCCTCTTAAAATTAACCCTAGTTCAAAGTATGTTTCTCAAAATGAATCTTTGAAATCTGAGTTAGAAAATACAACTAGTAAGGTGAAGGCATTTGTAAAATTTGATAAGAGCTCATGTGATCTAGATAATATTCTAAGTGGTCAAAAGCATGCTAGTGATAGAACTAGTCTTGGATATGAAGAAGAACAAAAGAATGTTATTCAATACAAGATGAATACTAATGTGAACTAGGACAATCATACTTTGAAGATAAATAATTAGACAAGGACTAAAGGTATTAGTAGAATGAATACAAATCAGATCAAATAGACAAATGCCATGAGGTATGCAAGATTTAATGATTATAATTTTACATGTAATCAATTTGATCATAGGGCTAGTTAATGCAAGAGACCTATTAGAAATGATTTTACATGGGACCATGATTGGGGTCATTAGTAAAAAGGAGTGAGGAAAATTAAGTGCTTTAATTGTCTTGATGTGGGATACTTTGAAAACCATTGTCCACATAAGAATAGATAAGGTGAGTCCTCTTCAAAAGGGGAAGGTTGTTTTATTTGTCATGACAAAGGACATGTTTCAAATTTTTGTCTAAATAAGATAAGGCAAGATACATTTCTTGTAAAAATTATGGTGTGATATAATTATGAACAGAGAGGTCACATTGCTAGGTTATATAAACAAAGCTCTATAAGACAAAATAGCTTTAATCAGACTCCTATAGTTTAAGGAAGAAGGCAAGTTAACACATGGAAGCCAAAGGTAATAAGTATGATTTATGATGAGACTACAGGTCTAATTAATCTATTTGTTATGGTGGAGAATACTTTATAAGTTGAAGAGGACCAAGAGGTCTCATTGTCTACTCATGTTGAGAATGAAGAGTTCAAACTCAAGGAGAAGACCAAGGTGTTGATTGTGGCTAGTCCTAAGGTATGTATGGATCCAAATGAACATCCTAATATTATTGAGCATGTATCATGTAAATAAAATCAATTATTTGTACCTAATGATGAGGTTCTAAACTTCAAGGAAGATTATTCAAATGAAAATATATGTCATGAATCTATGTTGTCTCCATCTATTGATAATCCAATCATAGAAAAAAAGGAGAATGTTGTAGTAGTTGAGGAAGTTGTTTCTCTAAATCTAAAGAAGAATAAGAAGAAGAAGAAGAACTATAAGTATTAATTGAGCATGGAGGAGATGTAATATGAGGATTTGTTTTTGTTTTAGATCATTGAAGTATAGAGGGTGTCTATATCTATGCTTCTTAAGAGACTCCTTTCAAGTGTAGAAGCAAGTGTTGTTGTGGTATTTTTCAATTAGAACAATTTGCAAGGTCAAATTGAAGGTTAATAGATGGAAAAGGAGGATTTGTGATTTCTCAATGTAATATTTTTGTATAAAAAGTTCTATTGACCTTATTATAGCATGCTCTAGGTGGTTTCATGATCTAAAGGTGTAGAATCCCAAAATCTTGGTCTAGAAGTGTGTGATGGGTGTCTACACATGTGCAAGTAGTTTCAGAGGTGTGTGTTAACTAGAAGGAGGATGTATGTTATATAATATTATCTTGGTAATTAAAATTGGTGTGCTTGAGGGGACATATGAGAGTGATCCAGATATGAAGTTTTAGGTCTTGAAGATGTGTCTATTAAAAATTGTGGGATCTACAAGTTTTAGGTAAGACTACAAGGAGGCTAGATAGGCCTAGTTTGAATAAGAGTGCCTCTTGATCAAGTTCTCTAAGAGATAAAGGCATAAGTATTTCAAGGTGAGTTGTCAAGTTGGTCAATAGAATGTTTCCTTTTTGGTGAGTATCATGAAGCTCTATTGGTGGTCCTTATGGTAGCATGAGAGAGAAGGCTAGTAAGCTTGTGTGGTAATTATTCATGGTGTGTGGAGATCTAAAGATGATCAAAAAGTGTAATTGCTCAGATTTATCAAGAGGATTCCCTCTTAGATGTTTCTTGGTGAGTTACATTATATTTTAGTTCTTTTGTGTGTTTTTTATTCATTGGTTGTAGTGTTTGGTTTAAGAAAAATGTTGGCATGGAGGAAGAGAAAGTTGTCAAGACAATAAGAGGTTGTCTCAAGGTAAGGGGGAGATTGCATCATCTTTATAAGATGGTCATTACCTATTTATGTTATTTTTAGGTCCTTAGGATCAGTCAGTGGCCACTTTGTCATTGTGTCAAAGGGGAGAAAGTTCTTATTTTAGGAGTGCTTAAAGAGAGAGAAGATGAGTTGTATATTGTTATAAATGATGTTTGTTGACATCAATAACAAATGGGTAGATTGTTAGAGAGTTTTTAGTGATGTCATAAAGGTGTCCTAGTGAGTAGATGAAGTGCTTTATAGCTTAAGTAATAATGATAAAGTGTGTAATGTGTTTATCCTAGTGTGATTGAAGTTGGCTCAGTTGATCTTCAATTTTGGCATGGTTAAAGAGGATCAAGGATGAGTATGGTGATTTGAGCATGTGTAAGGGGTCCTATCAAAAATTAAGAATTCTTTGAGTTCTTATGTACATGATTATATTTTATATAGTTGATCATATTTTTCATCTAAACACTTTGGTTCCAGTGGTAAAAAATTTGAGTAGGCAGTTTGATGACATCGCCATTACCACTTGGGAATGAGTCAAAGGGATTTGGTCATATGGTTATGATCACATTAGTCCCTAGTTATTATATGCTAGATCTCAAGTCATGCATCAAAGAATAGTCAAAGATATGAGGGTGCAAAGTTAGCTTCTCAGTCAGAATTCCTTGTTTTCCCATACTTAGCCAAATTTATATATGGATAGAAAAGAGTCAAGTAAATAGTTTGATGATGGAATATATCACATATTTGGATGTTTAAGGAAAAAATGATCATATGGTTTTGTTCATTTTTTTCCTAGTTTATTTTCTCTAATTTTTAGATCATGTAATAAAGCGTGTCAAAACATATACATATGCAAAGTTGGGATCCCAAGCATTTTGACTATGTTTTTCCATACTTAGCCAAATTTGTGTATGACAAGAAAAGGTGAGTATGATTTTTTTTTCTATTATATCTTTTATTTGTGAAGGTTTCAAGAGAAATTGATCTTATGGGTTTGTTTAGTTTTGATCCTATTTTATTTGTGCTAAATTTTAAATCATGCACTAAAGTGCAACAAAAGTTATGCATCCTCAAAATTGGTCTCTTAGGCAAGTTTTGGCATAGTTGGCTCTATGACAAAAGATTTTGGGAAGGAATTTTAATGATGTTATATATTCTATGCATGAGGGTTCTAGGAATTATGTGTGACATGGTTAGATTATCCTATGTGAGGAGATCATCTAGTTAAAATTTTAGATCATGTGTCAAAGTGAAGAAGAAGTTATTAAGGTTTAAAAATGGCTACTCATGCATATTGAAAGGGTCTCCATACTTAGTCATGTATGCACAAGTTAAAGTTTGAGCAAGATCAATTGTGAAAATTACTCCAAGAAGTTAGGAAATAATGAGATGAGGATATGTGCACAATATTTCATAATTGATTAAAGGTATAGGATAAAGATCCAATGGTAAGCAGGTGTTTGTATAGTTTGAACAACTAGTGAGCATTGATAGTTAAAGACCTGGTTGATCCAGAGAGATCGATGAAGTGCATGGAGTCAACATTATAATATTGCATGAGATGAGGTCAATGTGACTAAGGTTTGATGTCTAAGTATTGGTGAATATGTGTTAAATATCAAACAAGATTGATGATATGTATTCGATCTGAGATGAGAAGACACAAGATTTGAACATTATATTCGAAGGTTAATTGTGACCATTTGATTCAAATATTTGAATTTAACAAAGGGAAAAACTAGAGCTTTGGATTTTATCCATAAATTTCAAAAAAATCATAATTTTCTCAAGAATTAAAAATCAAAGTGGTAGAGGACTCCAAAGCACATCTAGAAATATGGATTTGTAGATTTGAAAGTGAGTACAATCAAAGTTATTGACCCTAGAAGTTGATTGTGTGTTCATGCTTATTCTACAAGTGAATTGAGAAGGATATTTGAGATTGTGTTGATGTTATTTTGATGTCTCAGAATGAATTAGCTATTGGATCATGTTTTAGACTCCATGAGAATGCTCTATGTGGATTTAATAGGTGTGATCAATCTATCTTGAGTATGAATAATGCTTTAAAAGTTGATTGTGTTGTCCCCAAAAAATGTCACTCATTTTTGGGACAACTTATGGACTATTTTGGCCCTACTCAGACCAAAATTTCTCTCTTCCCTTCTCAAAATTTGTTTTGAGCTTTCAAATTCCTCATTTTTCAATCTTTTTAAGGAAAGGGATTAGCAAGTTCAATAGGTTAAAAGGCTTCTGCAAGTGAGTTCAATCAAAAGAACAAGTTTCTAACACTTAGTCATTTCCAGGATTGGTTCAGTGCCTCGGTTAAATCAAAAGAGTTCAATCGGCAAATGATAAAGAACAAAGGCTTGAACCATTGGACTTTGAACCACTTTGGTTCAACAGTTCAATGGGTTCAATGACCAATTGGTTCAACGTGCTTGGTGCAAAAAATTAAAAAGAAAAATTCAAAGGATGAATCAATTGAACCATTAAACCATTGAACCAAAGTTGGTTCAATCGATAGGTTCAAGGGGCTTCTCCAAAGCCAAAGGAACAAGTGCCCTTGTGGAGGGCAGTGAGCAAAAGTGGACAAAAGTTGGAAACCCCTCAGGAAAATGGCTAAGTAAAAGAGGTTGAAATAATTCTTTTGAGAAGATTTTTCTCAGAAAAATGTTTAAGGCAAAATTCCTTCAAACTTTTTGTCTGAAAGAATTCACTCGGAGAGAAAGTCCCAAGAAATGGAAAAGAAAAAATGGCTAAGTAATAGAAACTTTCCTTCGGACATTTTGTTCGAAGGAATTCTTTTAGGCTTTTTTCTTGATGAAAAAAGCTCGAAAGCCAAAAGCCCGCCTGGGAAGTTGAAGCCTCAATTTTGCCCAAAAAATCTTGAAGGATAGGTACCCTTGTGGGGGGCACTTGACGACAGAGAAAGGACCATTTCAAAAGCTTGAAGGGACACCTTCCCTTTAGGACGTTCCAAAGGCTGAATAAAGACACAGAAAGGAACCTTCAAAGACTTAAACAAAAAGGGCTTCAAAGGATGAACCAATTGAACCATTGAACCATTAAACCAAAAGGTTCAATGAGTTCATAGGTTTAAAGGTTCAACCAGAGCTTAGAAAGATAAATGAAGCAATGATTTAGTGAGACACAGAATGAACCAATGAACTGATTAAACTTTGAACTGAAAGAGTTCAAAGTTTAATGGTTCATAGGTTTAAAGGTTCAAAGGTAGCCTCAGTCAAGGAAAAGGTAGCTAATAGGTGGTGCAACGAATGGTTCAACCAAGGAGTAGGGAAGTGATTGAAGCAAGAAGCGATGGAACAAAAGAGATTGAATGAACCAATGTACCAATGAACTTTCAACGGGTTCAAGGTTCAACATGGTTCAAGCAGTTGGTGACCATTGACGGTCCTATGGACATCAAATTTAAAGGGAATATCCATGTAAATTCAAATAGAGTGTGAAACTTAAAGGAAGAACCAAGTGATTAAATGAAAAGAGAGCCCGAAGATTTAAATTGCTACAAGGGAGAGAAGATCAATGCAAAGGACCAAAAATATTTTCAAAAGAGTTATTTCTAGTAGGTGGAACAGTGGGTTAAGTAGACTTAGACTTCTGAGCACACCAAATGGAGGATGTAAGCCTATTTTTCTTTCATAAAGTAATGGTGAATTGGATAGCTACACAGATATATCAAGAAAAGGACTAGATAGTCCATACTAAGAAGAGACATATTAGAGGAATGGACATGCCATAGTTATGGCAATACACTGTTCTCAGCATGGTCTCTCTAGACAAAATTGAAGGTGCATTGAAGATGTTGATTGCAGCATGGGCCATACCATGGGAAAGAATGCCAAGCCTTGCGTAGTTGCTATAAGATTGTAATTTCTCTCATTAGTAAAGGAGACTTTTCATTTTTACAGGAGTGGAACTCTGCCCAGTTGAAAGGAGAATACTGAGACTTTGAGCTCAGATTGTAATTTCATTTCATTTTATCTGAATGAGAAAGTAAGTCATTTTCAAACTTTGTGCTATTTTGGCTTGTACCATTTTAGGAGATTATTCTTATGTTTGTCTTCTGAATGTGTTCTCATTTATTTAATTTGGCAAGCAGAATTAGTGAGAGTAATAAGGAAGATGTCTTGAAACCAACTGTGGGGAGACTTTGTGCTTTCACATTTATTTTTAGTGTGTGTTTTTTCTTTTCTTTTAGTGTTGAGGATTATAGGATGACTTTGTGCCCCCATTATGCTTTATGTTATACTCTTTGAGTAGTTGAGGTGGAAACTTTGTGTTCTGTTTCATCTTGCTAGTCACTATGCCCTTTTGTCACTAGTCACTCTTACTACCTGAAAGAAAATCCTATTGTTTCCTACAAGAACACTTCTAAAAGAAGAGAAGTGTATTTAGTGTTTCCACTAGGAATTTTCTCCTTTATCTATGAGCATCATCTCTGAAAGAAGAGATATGGATGGTTTATTCTGCCCCCATGTGTTACTTTTAGCTTATTTATATAGTATATAGCTCCTACGATTCTATAGGGAACTTCCCCTTGATGAGAGGAGAGATTAGTCCCCTTTTGATGTGGTAAACCTACACAACTAGCCAACCAATCTTATTTTTATGGTTGATCAGACCTATTTTGTTTATCAGTATGTTGATTGACAAAATATTCACCCAATAGTTTTTGGTGACTCCACTAGGGAAGAGCACACAATTTGAAGTCTTAAACTTCAAGCTGAAGTAGATCCTACTCTTTTCCATTTTTGTTCTAAAATATGGCAACTCCACATTATACCAAAAGCCAAAAATCCCAAGGTGTTGTAGACCCTACTTTTGAGTTGGTGCAATAGAGTAATTTTGAGTTGTTTCCTCCACAAGCTCACCTTCAACAAACTAGGAGCCTTCCTCCTAGCCCTACCAAGTCATCAACCCAAGGTAGGGATTCTTTTTCTACTACTATTAGAGCTTTGCCTACCCATTCTCCACCTAGATTTGTGATCCCACTTTTACAAAACCAAATCATGGCTCAAGGCCCCTGGGGTAACTCATTTGGCCCACTCAATTTGACTCCACCCTTGCATGATCTTCCACGCAGCTCAAGAAATAATTTCCCCAAGTACTTTGGGGATGGGAAAGTTCACCCTGATGAACATATTTCAGCCTTTAACATAGCTTGTGGTGTAATAGGAGTGGAATTTGAAGACATAGCAGTCAGGTTATTTGTGGAGACACTACAAGGTGCTACTACAGATTGGTTCTACCACCTACAAGCTAGATTAGTGACTGACTGGGATACACTTAAAGATAAATTTAAAGCTAGGTTCAATCTTGTAGAGGATGTGCATGCCTTACTGACCTAGCTTACATAGATGAAGAAGGAGCCCCATGAACCTATGAGGGACTTCATTGCCAGATTCAACAAGCTGAGGCACAAGATTCCCATGGTTGCCCAGCCAACACCTCAGAATCTCAAGTGTTTCTTCATCAACTCATAACTACCTGAAGTGAGTTTCTTACTGAGATAGGCTAGACACATAGACCTTGCTACTACTCAAGACTTGGCTACTGATGTAGAATATGACCTTATCTTGGCAAGAAAGATAAGGAGAGACCCTAATAAAGGTAAATCCTCTTCATCTTTTAAATACTCACCTACAGTCACCACTGACCCAATGGTACAAAAGCTAGCAAATGAAATGCTAGCTCTTAGAAAGCAAATGGGCATAAGGGATGTCATCTGATCCTACATATAGAGATATGCCCAGGAGGATATTTCAAAATCAGGCATACCAAGGCAATGCTGCTAAGAATCAAGGATAGCAAAATCACCTTCCTCCTCCATAGAGGAACCTCACCCTTGAAGCACCTCCAAACAACTTAGCAGTTGGATATCTTGAAGCTAAATCAGATTTCTCATTCTAGCCTAAGTTAAATCCTAAAGATGACGCTAATCTCTTCACTGAAGATGAAGAAGAATTAGCTGGCAACTCCCATATTGGTTTCTTAAACTATCAAGATGAACCCATAAGTGAAGGCAATGAAGTTGAGGGGTCATATGTTGTATTCACTCAGTCTAAGAATCAATCAACTCAACAAGCTGATAAGGAGAAAGCAAAGGAGTGACCTCAACCAGTAGTTTCAATTGCTAAATGGGGATCCACTCTTCCTTTTTAGCCAAAGGACCCAGTGATTGCGAGAAAGGTAAGTACCCTAAATGCCCCTACACCTTCTACTTTGAATTCACAGTCTAGTCCTCCCCCTTTAAAAAATCAAAAGGATGAACTCCCATCCTCTACTCCTAGCTCATTCCAGACATTTGATATCATTGACCATATAAAGAAAACCAAAATTCAAATGTCTAAATTTGAATTTTTGTAATCCCATCCTAAGTAATTCCTAAAGTGCCACATGATCCCCCCAAGAATGCACCCACCAAGAACAACCTTGTCATTACTCCCCCTACTGCTCCTGGTAAGATTGAACTTTTTTTATATCTCATTGCTAATAAACGGACATCAGCTGAATAATTATATCATTGATTTTGGAGCTTCAAACAATGTCATGCCTACTAAAGTGGCTGAATCCCTTGACCTCACATTAACCAAGACTTTTTATAGATGCTTCTCCATGGAGAATAAGCAAGTACCTTTGCTGGAAAAAATTAAAGATGCCCAATTTGCATTTGCAGCATTTCTAGACAAAAAAATCAAGATGACTATCTTGGTAGTCGGCGTCCTAACATCATATGGCATCCTTCTTGGGAAAAAATTTTGTAGGGATGTTGGTGGCAAATTGAGCATGGATTTATCAGAGGTGAGGATTCCATTCAAAGGTGTTATGAAGAGGTTGCTCCCTAAGAAGGAAGCAAAATACATGGTTACCCAGACCTTAGCACCTGAAGCTCAAATTCTATTTGAGTCTTCAGGCATGGGTAACTACTTTCTATCCATGGATGGATTTCATGAGACGTCTGATAAAGCTCCTGTGGGTGACAACCTAGAAACACGTTTAGTTGAAACAATAGAAGAATGGGTAGAGCATAAGGCAAGTGTGGAAGTATCTCCACCTCTGAATGAATAAGAATCCAAAATAAAATCAATATCAAATGAGGTATGGATTCTTGAATTTGATGGCAGCTACTCCTCTACCAATTTAGGAGCCAGGGTTGTGTTAATATCTCCTTAAGGAGATATTTTTCCCTCATCTTATAAATTTCAATTCAACAAAATAAATAACATAGATGAATATGAGTCTTTGTTGCTTGGATTGAGGGCTACTCGAGACAAAGGCATCAATCTCCTTCATGCTAAAGGAGATGTTGAACTAGTGGTTTGTCAGGTGAGGAACCTGTATCAAACCAAGAATGAAAGATTATGTCATTAACACAATCTAGTCTAGGACCAAATTGAAGACTTTGATGCTTTCAACATCTCTATAATTCCTAGAGAGTTCAATGACCAGGTGGATGCACTGGCTATTTCAGCTATTCTCTTAGTCCCCCACCTAGATTTTAAAGAAGACAAGTACATGATTGAGCTAGTCTTTTGGCCAAGTGTACCTGATAATGTTAGTTATTGATAGGTATTTAACAATAATAACCAAATCATTTCCTTTTGAAAGTAAAAAGATAGCTTTGAATGGCTACATTTTTAAGGTAGTGAACCTCATGAGTGCGAACCAGCTCTAGAATCAAATGTAGACATAGGTGAGGATTTTTTGCAACTTAAATGGAATAAGATTCCCAAAGGCCTAGTTTTCCTAGAGAAATTGTTTGACAAACATGACAAGTTCATCAAATAGCAGCAAATAGTTTCAAGATCCTCCCAAAATTTTGATCAAGTGAATCTAGGAACCAAGGAAGATCCCAAGATGGTGAACATTGGGAAATGTTGTACTCTCGAGGAGAGGTTCAAGTTCACCACTTTGCTCAATCAATATAGGGATGTCTTAGCTTACTCTTATGATGACCTAAAGTCACTCCAGCCTGATGAAATTAGACATGACATCACTCTCGAGGCTGATTCAACACCTTATAGGCAAAATTCTAGGTAGTATAATCTAAAAATATCAGGTACCATTTTATTTGAGATACAAAAAATGCTAAATTTTAGGATAATCTTCCCAATCCATCATTCTACATAGATTGCCAATATAGTGCCAATACGGAAGAAGAATGGTGAAATCTGCCTTTGTGTGGATTTTAGAAATTTGAATTAGGCATCCTTGAAGGATAATTATCCTTTGCCAATCATAGATCAAGTGCTTCAGATAGTGACGGGCTCGGAGATGTTATCAATGCGAGATGGATTCTCAATATATAATCAGGTTGAAGTTGGTGAAGCAGACTAGCATAAGATTACTTTCACCACACCTTGGGGCACATTTGCATATAGAAGGATGCCTTTTGGCTTGATAAATGCTAGTGCCACCTTTTAGAGAGCAATGGACCTTGCTTTCAAGGATGAGATGGGTAAGTTCATTATAGTTTATCTTGATGACTTGACTATTTTTTTGAAGCATCGCCTAGATCATGTGTGCCACTTGCAACTAATGTTAGAACGTTGCCGCCAGAATGGCATTTCCTTAAACCCCAAGAAGTCAATCTTTGGAGTAACAGAGGGGAAACTTCTTGAACACATTATGTCAAAAGGGGGCATAAAGATTGACTCAGACAAATTCAAGTCTATCCAAGAGCTTACCTTGCCCACAAGTAAGATTGTTGTTCACTCTTTCTTTGGAAAGGTGAATTTCTTATGGAGGTTCATCCCCAAATTTGCTGAGAAGACCAGGCACATTGTAAACATGATGAAAAATAAGGCCACCTTTAGCTGGACTGAAAAAGGCAAGTCAGCATTTGAGGATATCAAGACTGCCATTGCCCACGCCCCATTTCTAGTTTGTCCAAATTATATGAAGGATTTTCTCATGTATAGTTATGCTTTTGAACATACACTTTCAACAATTCTGGTTCAATAGAATAAAGAAGGTATCAAATTCCCCATTTCCTTCATGAGTTGTCCTCTCTGCTACGCCCCTAACCTATCACATGTATGAGGATAGTATTAGCCGACTTGTGGCTTAATTATCCCTCTTTGACATTATATTACATTTATATATGCTTTCTTTAGATTAGTAAGTTGGCCTATGGAGTAACCATGGCCTAGTTAGACTATATATAGGAGGTAGTGGGTAATCATTTATCATCATATTGTGAATTCTGCTCTTATTGAAGCTTGTGGAGGTTTCCCCCTCGAAGTGGTTTATCTATTATCATATATTTGGATATATTTTAGTCATATTTGGACATAATTCTACTGTTATACTTAATTCTTAAAGTAATTTCATTACAAGTGGTATCAGAGCTGTGATTTGGGCAATCTTGTGGGTGAAACACTAAATTTTTAAATTTTGTGATATATAAAAAATGGTTTTGAATTTATCTTAAATTATTTTATTAGAGATGTGAAATCATCACATTAATATTCCATTAAAATTTCAGCTCATTTGGATCTCTTTTTCAAAATTTATCACTATTTTATGGTTTTTAATAAAATTGCTCTATCATGCGCAATTCAAAGAATTTTTCTGAGTTGTTTACATTTTTGGAAATCTTAGAAAAATTTGGCTATGGTTTTTTATTTGTATATTTTGATTTGAGGCCAAAATAATTCCAAAATCACTTGGTCAAAGTTGGGTCAAAAGTGTCAATAAGGGTCGACATCGTAAAACCCTTTTATGGCAGGTCCATAAACTCAGGGCCAAGGAAAGGGTGCTGAAACTCTAGGAAAAACTCCTAACAAGGATGAGATGGAGTCAGAAGGGGGGTGTAATAGACCCTTTATAACAAGGTTTTCTAACATAGATCACAAAGTGAGCCAACTTGACTATAGTGTGCAAGGCATTCAGAGTGAGGTGCAAGACATACAATCTAATATGCAATCCATACAAGATAGTTTGGGATATATCATGATCAATTTGAACATTAATCAATCAAATCATCAAGCTAACTCTATTTCACAAACCCACTAGGGTGGTTCTCCTAACCAGTCTACTTCAAATCCAACTCCATGGCCACAGAAGAACCTATTACCAAAAGTGGATATGTGCAAATTCGATGGAAAAGATCCACTCAATTGGCTCAACCAAATGGAGAGTTTTTTTTACATACATCAAATTCCAAGTGGACAAAAGGTTACCATGGCATCCTTGTATCTTGAACCTGATCAATTCATTTGGTATCAATGGTTGTCTGCTCAAAAGAAAAAGATGAGTCTCAATGTCACCTAGTCAATTTTTACAGAGAAGCTATAATTACACTATGGCAATAGTGTGACAGATAATTAGTTCAGCCAACTGGAAAAATTGCAACAAACTAGCTCTATCAAGGATTATATTCATCATTTTCAGAACCTATCCTTACGTGTGGAGACAATTTTTGATGCAAACTTGAATGACCTATTTTTGCGTGGACTCAAGGACCACATTCAACATGAGGTACGCATGTTTAATCCACTTAATATTTTTGAATCTATTATCCTAGCATGTAAAGCTAAGGAAAAATTCATAGCCAACAAGAAGCAGCCATTCACTCACTTTAAAGATCATAGCATATCATCATCAACATTTCCTCCACCTACTAGATTGACCCCTCAGCAAATTGAAGAAAAGCGTGTAAAAGGATTACGTTTTGGTTGTGATAGCAAGTGGAGTAAAGGACATAGATGTGCTAAGAAGAAGTTATTCTATATTGAGGGACCAAATGAAGATGAAGAAGCAGATGATGCCTCCAATGATGATGAAAAAGATATAGAGGAGGTACCTGAAGATTCCCAACCTACAATCTCTTGTCATGCACTTGCAGGTATTAACACTCCATAAACTCTTAAGGTGGTGGGTTTTCTCAAGAAAAAAAAGGTGACAATGTTGATTGATTCAAGGAGCACACATAACTTTATAAACCATAAGTTGGCCATTTGATTAAACTGTTTCATCTACCCAGCACCAAAATTTCAGGTCATGATTGTAGATGGTGGCACAATTAATTATTCAGGCAAATGCCATTGTATTAAGCTTACTATGGGTGGGTACAATCTCGACTCTCCTATGTTTGCTATTCCCATGGGTAACACAAACATTGTTTTGGGAGTCTAATGGCTCATAACCTTAGGTACCATTGAGATGAACTTCTAAGAACTATTCATGCGCTTTCATTTTGAAGGTAAGAAAATTGAACTACATGGATTACATGCAAAATCTCCACAATTGGTTAGTTCACATCAAATGACCAAGATGCTAAAAAAGGGGGTAGAGGGAATTATTGCATGATTATGCTCCATAGAAGTTCAACCCACAAAGGTATCTACACATCCTGATCTATAAATAATTCTTGAAGACCACTCATCTATTTTTGGGGCCATGCCAAAAGGACTACCACCAAAAAGAGAACATGATCATGACATTCAACTAATTCTAGGTAGTCAACCACCAAATATTAGACCATATAGATATCCATATGCACAAAAGAGTGAAATTGAAAATATGGTCCATGAGATGCTGGAGGTAGGGATCATCAAGCATAGCCAAAGTGCATATTCATCACCAGTGGTCATGGTGCGGAAGAAGGATGACACATGGAGGATGTGCCCAGATTATAGGGAACTCAACAAGTACACCATCAAAGATAAGTTTCCTATTCTAGTAATTGATGATTTCCTTGATGAGTTGCATGGTGCTAATTATTTCACAAAATTGAATCTTTGCTCGGGGTACCATCAAATTAGAATCAAGGATGAAGATGTTCATAAAACTAATTTTAGAACACATGAGGGCCATTATGAGTTTTTGGTAATGCCCTTTGGTCTTAGAAATGCACCATCCACTTTTCAGAGCTTGATGAACACTATTTTTAGGCCTTTTTTAAGGAAGTTTCTGCTAGTTTTCTTTGATGACATATTGATTTATAGTCAGACATGGGAAGCACATCTGCAACATGTGAAACAAGGGTTGATAGTTTTGGAAAAGCACCAACTTTATGTGAAGCCATCTAAATGTGCTTTTGGAGTACAGGAGGTAGAGTACCTTGGTCACATTATTTCCCATGAAGGGGTCAAAGTTGATCCTCAGAAGATCAAAGCGATAATGGAATGGCCCATGCCAAAAACTCTCAAAAACCTTTGAGGTTTTCTTGGACTAATAGGTTACTATAGAAGATTTGTGAAAGGTTATGGAAGCATAGTAGCTCCACTCACTGCATTGCTAAAAAAGGATGCTTTCCATTGGAATGATGATGCCACCAAAGCATTTGAGAAACTAAAAGTAGCTATGTGCACCACTCCAGTTTTGGCTACTTTAGACTTCTCACAAACATTCACTGTTGAATGTGATGCTTCTGGGTCTAGATTGGGGGCAATACTAATGTAGGAAGACCCATTACATTTGAAAGTCATCAATTCAAAGGTAAGAATCTACAAAAACTTGTCTATGAGAAAGAAATGATGGCTATTCTTCATGCAGTTAAATAATGGAGGCCTTATCTGATAGGTAGACACTTTAAGGTGAAAATGGATCATGATAGTCTCAAATACTTTTTGGAGCAAAGATTATCATCTAAGGAACAACAAAAATGGGTAACCAAAATGTTGGGTTATGATTTTGAAATCATCTACAAGAAGGGTAAAGATAATGTAGTAGCAAATGCACTATCTAGATGGGATGCATCCACAGAAGCATTACTTTGTGCAATGTCCATATTGCAAGCAGATTGGGTGGATGAAGCTAGGTTAGAATGGGAGCAAGACAAGGATACATAGGTTCTGATTTAGAATCTCTGGCAAGGTAATTTATCCTCTAAAAAATTTGAATGGAGAGGTAATGACCTATGGTATAAGGGTAGGTTATACTTGTGCAAAACTTTAGAGCTTAAGCATAAGATTCTTGTAGAGTTACATGCATCTCCACTTAGCGGACACTCAAGGTTCTTGAAAACTTATCATAGAATTAAGAAATAATTATTTTGGGAAGGACTCAAGGGAGATGTACAAAATTTTGTGGAGAATGCATGATATGCCAATAGAATAAAGGTGAAATAGTTAAGACCCCAAGTTTGTTACAACCATTAGCAATTCCTAGTCAAAGGTGGGAGGATGTTTCCATGGATTTCATCACTGGGTTGCCTTATTCTGAAGGTAATAATGTTATTTTGGTCATTGTGGATAGGCTTACAAAATATACCCATTTTTGTGCTCTCTCACACCCATTTTTAGTAAGTACAGTCGTGGCTATTTTTATGGAAGCAGTTCTCAAATTACATGGAACCCCAAAAATAATTGTAAGTGATCATGATCCTATTTTCACTAGTAATTTCTAGACTGAACTATTTTCTTGTTTGGGTACTTAGCTAGCTCATAGCAAATCTTACCACCCCCAATCTGATGGACAAACTGAAGTGGTTAACAAATGTTTAGAGGGGTATCTCTATTGTTTTGTATCAGATAAACAAGAACATTGGGTTAAATGGCTACCACTTGTAAAATGGTGGTATAACACATCTTTCCATACCTCTTCTAAAATGTCTCCATTTCTAGCACTATATGGTTACCATCCACCTTCCATCACTTCTTCATTAAAGGTGCACACCAAGGTTCGAGATGTGGAAGAGCACATTCAACATCAATAAGAGGTTTTGGCTAGTTTGAGAGAGAATTTGGCCTTGGCACAAAATAAGATGAAGCAACAAGTAGATCAACACCAGAGTGAGTGAAATTTTGAGGTGGGTGACTGGGTATTTGTTCGTTTGCAACCTTACAAGCAGATGTCCTTGAAGCAATAGAAAAAGGACAACAAACTTGCTCCAAGGTATTATGGCCCTTATCAGGTTCTACAAAAAATTGGAAGTGTGGCTTACAAGCTCGAGTTACCTCATTCATCTCACATACACCCAGTATTTCATGTTTCCTGTTTGAAGAAGGTCATTGGATAGAAAGTTTCTGCCCAGACAAAGCTCCCAGAACTAGATGAAGAAGGATGAGTCATTTTAGAACTAGAGAAGATCCTCCAAACATGTACTAAGAGGTTGAGAACCAGAGAGATTAAGGAATATTTGATCAAGTGGAAAAACCAAAGTAGTGAAGATGCAACTTGGGAAGGTGAAGAATTTCTACAACAACAGCCACAGTTGTTCAACATTGAGGACAACATTGGTTTGAAGGGGAAGGGCATGCTACGCCCCTAACCTATCACATGTATGAGGATAGTATTAGCTGACTTATGGCTTACTTATCCCTCTTTGACATTATATTACATTTATCTATGCTTTCTTTAGATTAGTAGGTTGGCCTATGGAGTAACCATGGCCTAGTTAGACTATATGTAGGAGGTAGTGGGTAATCATTTATTATCATATTGTGAATTCTGCTCTTATTAAAACTTGTGGATGTTTCCCCCTCAAAGTGGCTTATCTATTATCATATATTTGGATATATTTTAGTCATATTTGGATATAATTTTGTTGTTATACTTAATTCTTGAAGTAACTTCATTACACTCTCAAAGCTCATGAGTTAAAGTACTTGAACATGGAGAAGCATGCTTATGTAGTGGTGAAGGTAGTGAAACATTTCCACTTCTACATCTTGAATTCACACACAACTACCTTGGTTCCTGACACCACAGTTAAATCCATACTAACTCGATAGGAGTTTGGGATGAAAAGAGGCAATTGGGTTGAAAAGATCTAAGAGTTTGATATGGTCATCAAGCCAACAAAGCTGGTGTGTGGAAAGGGGCTATGCCAACTAATTACTGATAACAAGCCAAGAGGAATAGAGTGTGAATAACTAGAAGTGGATGACACACCAACATTCCTCTTTGTCTCCACCACAAATGAGTGGTATTTAGGTATTTCTCATTTCCTTACTTATGGTGAGTGTCCTGCTCACCTATCTTATAAAGAAAGGAGAACCATCAAGCTGAAAGCTGCTAATTTTGTCCTCTGGGACAACAGCCTATACAAGAGGAGCCTTGATGGAACATTCCTTCACTGTGTGGACAAGGAGCAACAAAGATGACTTCTAAAGTCCTTTCATAATTCAGCCTATGGAGGACATTTTTATGCCCCTATAACTGCCCATAAGATCCTATGAGCTAGGTACTATTGGCCAACTCTCTTTCAAGATGCATACAAGTGGGTTAGGGGATGTGAACTGTGCCAGCAGTTTGTTGGATGGCCCAAGTTAGTTTCCCTACACCTCGAACTAGTGATCATAGAGGAGCCATTCCAGCAATGGGGAATTGATTTTATTAGAGCTGTAAACCCATCATCAAGTGTTGGACATGACTATGTCCTCACGGCAACAGACTACTTTACCAAATGGGTGGAAGCAATTCCAACCAAACATGCTACTTCATAAGTAGTATGCAATTTCCTCAAAGAGAACATCATTTCCAAGTTTAGAGTCCTAACCAAAGTTGTCACTAATAATGTAGATTATTTCACTTCCTAGGAGATTACTCGATTCTATTTCCACTATAGAATCACACTCTCCCACTCTTCTGATTACTTTCACAAGGGAATGGATAGGCTGAATCAAGCAATAAGAACCTGGTGACTATCATCAAGAAGCTGGTGGATGACAACCAAAGGACTTGGCATAAGGAATTGGTTGATGCTCTATGGGTAGACAAAATTATGCCAAAGAGAGCAATTGGTATGTCACCTTTCCAACTTCTTTATGGATTTAATGCTAAAATACCAATTACCTTGGAGCTGCCAGCACTGAAATTGGCTAAAGCAATTGAAGATCAAACGTATGAGAGCACCCTAGATAAGAGGATCATATGTGTGACTTAGCTGGAGGAGTAGAGAACTATAGTGGTGGATTGAATTTCCACCCATCAAGGTCTGGTGAAGAAGCTCTTTGACTAGAAAGTAAAGAAAAAATGATTTCCAGATTAGAGATCAAGTACTATTGTGGGACAAGAGAAGAGAACCAAAGGGGATGCACAGAAAGTTTGATTCCCTATGGAGGGGCCCTTTTACTATTCATCAGCTCAATGGTAAAAATAGTTTCCTGTTGAAGTATCAAGATGGCACTCTCTTTTCTCTACCTCACAATGGGCAACATCTAAAGCACTTCAACTCTTGAAGTATCAAATGAGTTCCCCTATACATATGTATATTTGTATAGTCTTTTGTTCCTATTTTGTTCTTTTGTTTTCATTTTTTGGAGCCTTTCTTTTTTGGTAGTGTGACTCCATAGCCCAATGGCACACTTCAAGGCATTAGAGATTCTGGATTTTACTCCCCTCATCTGTGTTTCAAGTTTCCAACTGAAGGTAGTTCCCCAACTGGAGCCAACTGTTGTCCCTAGAAAATATCACTCATTTTTGGGACAACTTATGGACTATTTTGGCCCTGCTCAAACCAAAATTTCTCTCTTCCCTTCTCAAAATTTTTTTGAGCTTTCAAATTCCTCATTTTTCAAGCTTTTTCAAGAAAGGGATTAGCAAGCTCAATAGGTTAAAAGGCTTCTGCAGGTGAGTTCAATCAAAAGAACAAGTTTATAACACTTAGTCATTTCCAGGATTGGTTTAGTGCCTCAGTTCAATCAAAAGAGTTCAATTGGCAAATGATAAAGAACAAAGGCTTGAACCATTGAACTTTGAACCACTTTGGTTCAATAGTTCAATGGGTTCAATGACCAATTGGTTCAATGTGCTTGGTGTAAAAGATTGAAAAGGAAAAGTCAAAGGATGAATTGATTGAACCATTGAACCAAAGTTGGTTCAATCCATAGGTTCAAGGGGCTGCCCCAAGGCCAAAGGAACAAGTGCCCTTGTAGAGGGCAATGAGCAAAAGTGGACAAAAGTTAGAAACCCCTTGGGAAAATGGCTAAGTAAAAGAGGCTAAAAGAATTCTTTCAAGAAGATTTTTCTCGAAAAAATGTTTAAGGGAAAATTCCTTCAGACATTTTATCTAAAAGAATTCACTCGAAGAGAAAGTCTGAAGAAATGGAAAAGAACAAATGGCTAAGTAATAGAAACTTTCCTTTGAACATTTTGTCTGAAGGAATTCTTTTAGGCTTTTTGCCTAATAGAAAAATCCTGAAAGCCAAAAGTCTGCCTGAAAAATCCTGAAGGATAGGTACCCTTGAGGGGGGCACTTGATGATAGAGAAAGGACTATTTCAAAAGCCTAAAAGGACACCTTCCCTTCAGGACATTCTAAAGGCTAAACAAAGATGCAGAAAGGAACATTCAAATACTTAAACAAAAAGGGCTTCAAATGATGAACTGAATGAACTGATTGAACCATTGAACCAAAAGGTTCAACAAGTTCACAGGTTCAAAGGTTCAACTAGAGCTTAGAAAGATAAAGGAAGTAATGATTGAGTGAGACACAGAATGAACCAATGAACCGATTGAAATTTGAACCAAAAGAGTTCAAATTTTAATGGTTCATAGGTTCAAAGGTTCAAAGGTGGTCTCAATCAAGGAAAAAGTAGCTAACAAGTGGTTCAATGGACAGTTTAACCAAGGAACAAGGAAGTAATTGAACCAAGAAGCGATGGAACAAAAGAGACTAAATGAACCAATGTACCAATGACTTTCAATGGTTCAATGGGTTCAAGGTTCAACATGGTTCAAGTAGCTGGTGACCATTGACGGTCCCATGGACATCAAATTTAAAGGGAAAATCTGTGCAAATTCAAATAGAGCATGAAACTTAAAGGAAGAACCAAGCAATTAAATGAAAAGAGAGCCCAAATATTTAAATTACTATAGGGGAGAGAAGATCAACACAAAAGACCATAAATATTTTCAAAAGAGTTATTTCTAGTAGGTGGAACAGTGGATCAAGTAGACTTAGACTTTTGAGTGCACCAAATTGAGGATGCAAGCCTATTTTTCTTCCATAAAGTAATGGTGAATTAGACAGCTACATAGATTTTTCAGGAAAAGGACCAAATAGTCCATACTAAGAAGAGACATATTAGAGGAATGGACATGCCATAGTTATGGCAATACATTGTTCTCGGCATGGTCCCTCCAAACAAAATTAAAGGTGCATTAAAGACATTTACTATAGCATGGGCCATCCCATGGGAAAGAACACCAAGCCTTGCATAGTTTCTATAAGATTGTAATTTATCTCATTAGTAAATGAGACTTTTCATTTTTATAGGAGCGAAACTCTACCCAGTTGGAAGGAGAATACTAAGACTTAGAGCTTAGATTGTAATTTCATTTCATTTTATCTGAATGAGAAAGTAAGTCATTTGTAGATTTTGTGCTATTTTGGCTTGTACCATTTTAGGAGATTATTCTTATGTTTGTCTTCTAAATGTGTTCTCATTTATTTAATTTGGCAAGCAGAATTAGTGAGAGTAACAAGGAAGGTGTCTTGAAAGCAATTGTGGGGAGACTTTGCACTTTCACATTTGTTTTTAGTGTGTGTATTTTTTCTTTTCTTTCAATGTTGAGGATTTTGGGACAACTTTGTTCCCCCATTATCCTTTGCGTTATACTCTTTGAGTAGTTGAGGTGGAAGCTTTGTGTTTTATTTCATCCTACTGGTCACTGCACCCTTTTGTCACCAGTCACTCTTACTACCTAAAATAAAATCTTGTTGTTTCCTACAAGAACACTTCTGAAAGAAGAGAAGTGCCTTCAGTGTTTCCACTAGGAATTTTCTCCTTTATCTGTGAGCATCATCTCTAGAATAAGAGAGATGGATGGTTTATTCTACCCCCATGTGTTATTTTTAGCTTATTTATATAGTATATAGCTCCTACATATCTATAGGGAAACTCCCCTTGATGAGAGAAGAGATTAGTCCCCTTTTGATGTGGCAAACCTACACAACTAGCTGACTAATCTTCCTGTTGTGGTTTATCAAACCTATTTTGTTTATCAGTACACTGATTGATAAAATATTCACCCAACAGATTATATTCTCAGTAATGGTGTTCTTATGCATAAGGTTTATGTTTGAGTTGTTTTAGCATATGAAAAGGTGTGAAAATATTAATATGATCATTTGAGGATATCAAAGTGGACATAAGGAGTGGACCCATGTATTTGAAAGTGGTCTTGTGTTCTTGTTTTGTTCATGGGTGTGTTAAATGGGTGAATAGGTCTCCATGAGACCTATAAGAGCTACAAGGGATTTATTAAAATGTATAGCTACTTAAATCTGACCCATAGATATTATGGATGACCTATGAATATTGTATTGAGCTATGTCTTCATGTGAGAGATGCCTTAAAAGCTAAGGCAATCCTAATGTATGACCAAGGTAGAGATTATCAAGATTGCTCTATAAATATTAAAATCAAAGATTTTGATTTCTAGACTTTGTATGAGAGACTTGGAGAGATTAGAGAGAGGTTTGTGTGTGTGTTTTGTCTATTGAAGGAGGGGTAAAAGTACCATGAAGATGATTTGAAGAGTAGAATATATTGAGGACTATTTGTATGACCTATAGATCATAATTATATTAGCATAAGGTTCTCTTGTAGATTAAGTGTAAGAAAAGGTGAAGAGTGATTAGCTGAGGTCCATCATCAGGTGTTGAAGACATCAGTGCAAATTTGGTTGTTTATAGGTGTTGTTTTGGCAACTCATCATCTAAGGTGGTTTTATCCTTTTTGTAAGGTGATACTTTCTAAAAGGTTTGGTTATTGTTGCAGCTCAGTTAGATATGTGTGGTAGCACCTTGTAAGATTATAGTCTCACTAAATAAGGATTTTAGTTCCTTGATCATTTATATATGTTCTAAATTGAATCTTGCTATTATAGGATATTAATCCAATTATAGGTTTCAATGGGTTTTATTCTCCAAGGGGGTTTCACACATATGACGTGTTATGTGCTTGATCTTGCATTATCTTTCTTATTCATTATTATGAATGATATGTATGTATTGACTGATTAAGATTTTGAAAGGATTAGAAATAAAGTTAAAATATCTAGGCTCACTAATTCACCCCCACTCTTAGTGATTATATCTCTAACATAGAATACTTGACAAAGATGTTGAAAAAATTCCAAGCAATAATAGATATGATGTAGATGTGAGTGAAGTTGATAAAGAATATATAATGGTGGGGTTTATGTCCATTCAAGTGAGATTAGATGATTTGGATAAATACCAAGTTATTATAGGAAAAGACTCCAATAAAATAAAAATACCATTAGAGCTCATGGTGAAGGAAAGGGGTAAGTTTATTTGTGGTATTGATTTGTTATGTGGTAAAGAAAGCCATAATAAGTTTATAAAATGGGTAGTAAATTTAGAAACAATTTTAAATGTGATAATATTGTAGACCCCATAAGGTTAAAGGCTACAATTAATAAATTATGTGGAAGTGCAATTGTGTATTGGAGAGATATCAAATTGAGGAAAAAAGAAAAGGAAAGAAAAAGGTCAGTGGATGGGAACATATTATTAAGCATGAAATGTATTGAGAAGGGGGAGTGAGTTAATATATTATATATTTTTTTCTTAATTTGATTTCTTTTCTATAACCACTTAATCACACATTCAAGATATGTAATAAAATTGAAATAGTAACATGCACCACACGAGAGAGAGAGAGAGAGAGAGAGAGAGAGAGAGAGAGAGAGAGAGAGAGAGAGAGAGAGAGAGAGAGAGAGAGAGAGAGAGAGAGAGAGAGAGAGAGAGAGAGAGAGAGAGAGAGACCATATTTTTATGTGGAAATGAGAGAGAGAGAGAGAGAGAGAGAGAGAGAGAGAGAGAGACCATATTTTTATGTGGAAACCCAAAGTGGAAAAAACCATGAATAAAAATCTTAGTTATATGAATGATCACCAATTTAAATTACAAAGTTCACAAGCATAAACTTTCAGGAGCACCAACCCCTTTCTCGAGCACCAACATAGCAACTAATTGTGAGCACCAACCCATAGGATCACCAACTTCTCTTGTGTATAAAACACAACTATCTCTCAATGTTGCTTACTCAACAAATGATAGAACTCTACAATATCTCTTGATTTTTTCTCCTCTTTTCTTATATAAAATAATTACAAAACCATGCACTCTCTTGCATATTACAAATGGCTTCTTAAGCCTTTATTTATATCTTTCCAAATGACCTTTGGCATTCACCCTTTATGACCCTTCAATCCTAATGGAAAATGACACAAAACTTACATGACCATTTGTATCCTTACATTTGAAAAGTCAAAAAGTGACCCTTCATAAGTAAATGCATATTTTCCTCTTTTGTCTTTATCTTCATGACCTTTAAATTTTCTTAAGATGACTCTTCATGGAAAAATGTGCCATACCCTCTGTTGTCTTCACTTGGTGACTCTTGAAATTCCTCAAAATGACTCTTCACGGAAAAATGCATCCCATTCCTCTTTTATCTTTACCCCATGACTCTTTGACTTCTCCATGGGCCCTCTTTTGACTTTTATGAAACCAAAAATATATTCATTAATATTAAATAAATATCAACACGCATTAGCCAAGATATGAATATTAAAAAATACCATTAAATGTTATGGGGCCTTTATCACCAATGCTAGACCTTTGACATCAATGACAATATTTCCAACAATCTCTCCCTTTTTTAATGATGGCAACCTCAAATTAAAACTACCACATCCTAAAACCTACACATACTACCATCTAAAAAACATACAATAACTCCCCCTTACTATAACAGCATGTACCTATTCCCTATACCTATTTTTGCACCTATTTCTACATTTTTACTATTTCTATACCTATTTCTATTTCTACACCTGTAACTATTCATGTACTTTTTCTTATTCTTCTCCCCCTTTGACATCAATGGAAAAGGTCTTATCCTAGAGCTAACACTTAGCTCCCCCTCAGCTAATGTTGATCTTAAATTGTAGGAAGTAAAAGAAACTACCCCCAACTTCTCTCACAGATACTCAAATGTGTCTTTTGGTAATGCCTTTATGAAAATATCTGCAATCTACTCTATAGTATTGATATATTCCATCTTAACATGTTGATTTACAACCTAATCTCTCAAGAAGTGATATCTGATAAGAATATGTTTTATTCTTAAATGCATCACTAAATTCTTAGAAATATTAATAGCACTTGTGTTGTCACAAAAATAGAAATAGGTTCATCATATTTTACCTTGACATCTTCCAAAGTTTTCTTCATCCAAAGCACTTAAGTACAACACAATATTGTTATAATATATTCTACTTTAGCTATAGAAAGTGATACTAAATTTTGATTTTTACTTAGCCATGATACTAAGCTATCACCAATGAAGAAAGCTCCTCCACTTGTACTCTTTCTATCATCCAAGAAACCTATCCAATCTAAATCTGTATAAGTAGCCAAAGTGAAATCTCTACCTATGGGATACCACAATCCATAATCCAATGTCTCCTTGATGTATCTAAATATTGTTTTTACCAATTAAACATGACTCTCCTTTTAAGTTGCTTGATATCTTGCAACCATGCCTACTACATGTATGATATGTGGTCTCAATGCTGTCAATTATAAAAGACTACCAATCATAGATCTATATAAAGATTGATTTGTAATAGGTGAATCTTGATCCTTACTCACCTTGTTCTTTTACCTATCGGTGTACCAACTAGTGCATAATTCTCAAAACCAAACTTTTTCTTCATTTATTTGGCATATTTACTTTGAGATATGAAAATTTCTTTATCTAATTGAAAAAATTTCAACCCTAATAAAAATGATAATTCTCCAAGCATAGACATCTCAAATTCATTTTGCATATTGTCAAAAAATTCTTTTTTCATCTTTTCAATGTTACCTCCAAATATTATGTCATCAACATATACCACAATAATCAACTGATGTTCATCTTTTATTTTGATGTAGAGATTATTGTTATTAAATCCTCTCTTGAAACCTTGATCCTACAGGTATTTATCAATTCTTGCATACCAAGCATTGTGAGCTTGTTTAAATCCATATAGTTCTTTCTTCAATTTGCATACATGGCTACTATCATTGGAGAGAATAAATCCCTATGGCTACTCAATGTAGACCTCCTCTTCTATATTTCCATTTAGGAAATCAAACTTGACATCCATCTGAAATACTACAAAATTTTTAAACATTGCATATGCAAGAAACATTTTAATAGCCTCTAGCATTGCCACTGGTGAAAAGTTTCTTCAAAATCTATTCCCTCAATTTGAGCATATCCTTTACATAATAATCTTTCTTTATTCTTGGTCACTTCTTTATTTTCATTCAAATTATTTTTGTAAACCCATTTTGTTCATATCACATTGTAATATTTTGGTTTGGGCACTAATTCCCAAGTATCATTCTTTTCTATATGATTTAATTATTCATCCATTTCCTTAACCTAATGCTTATCATGTCTAGCTTTTGAAAAAATTCTAGGCTGAATTTTGGATAACAAAAAGAAACTAACTTGCTCAAATTCACTTACCATCATTCTTCTGGTGTGAATTCCTTCATTTATGTCCCTAATGATGTCACTTTCATTATGATTTCTCTAGACATATTTGGATAGGGTTTTGGTGTCTTTTTTCTCCTTCTTCTCATCTTTATCTGATTCTTCAAAATCTTCCTCTTTAATGATTTCAAAAATGTCTATTGGATCACTGATTCTTTGTGTTCCATCTTCTTCTATCCTAACACTTGAACTTTCAACTATCTTCTTGGTTCTTTTGTTATAACATTTATAAGCTTTAATTTTGCAAGAATAACGAATAAATATACCTTCATATGCTCTGGATTCAAACTTACCAAGTTTTTTATCAGTTCTCTTTATAAAGCATTTGTTGTCAAAAACTTTGAAATAATCAATTGTAGCTAGTTTGTATTTCAATATCTCATAAGGAGTCTTGTCACTGTTGATGCTCAATAATGATCTATTCTAGATATGCACCATTTTACTAACTACCTCTCTTCAATATTTATCAAGTATCTTGGATTTATTTATCATTGTCTTTGCCATCTCTTGAACTATTCTGTTTCTCTATTTAACTACTCTATTTTGCTATAGAGTTCTAGCTATTGAATAATGTCTCTTTATTCCATGGTCTTCACAATACTCAATAAACTGATCAAACATGAATTTTCCTTCTCAATCTGATCTTAGGCACTTAATCTTCAAACCAATTTCATTCTCAACTAATGTTTTAAACACTTTAAAATGTATAAAAGCTTCTGATTTTTTTTTAAAACATTACCTAAGTCATGCGTGAAAAATCATCAATAAGCAACATGAAATATTTCTCACCTTGAGTACTTTGAGTTCTCATAGGCCCACACAAATTAGTGTGAACAAACTCTAACATCTGAGTGGTTGAGAATTCTTTTGTTTTAAGCCACCTTCTAGCCTACTTCCCATGATGACAAGGTTTACAAAGCGTGTTGGATGGCTTTGTAATCTTTGGAAGATTTCTATCTGCTTGCTTCTTGCTAATGTTGACAAGATTGTAAAAATTTATGTGTCTCATTCTCTTATGCCGTAAACAACTTTATTCAATCTGATTTAAATAACATCTTTGACCTTTGATGTTTGATAACATATACAAATTATTGCATGTTCTTTGAACATTTGCAACTAACACATCTAAATCTTTTCTCATAATTTTACAACCTTCTACATAAAACTTTAGTGTGTGCCCCTGATCACACATTTGACTTAAACTCAAAAGATTATGCTTAAGACCATCTACATACAAAACATTTTTATTTTTAGTTCTACCATTATCCAAACATAGTGTATCTTTGTTGACAATTTCGGTAGTAATATTATCTCTTAATTTCACTATTCCACCATTGATCTTCTTCAAGGTTATGAACTTTATCTTACGTCCTATCATGTGCCTCAAACATCCACTATCAATGAACCATAGATTTTCTTCATTTTTTGCATGCAAAGTTATCTGTACCAATATAGACTTTTCAAGTTGTTTTTTCTACCATGAACCTGTCTAAACTTTCTTCTTGATGAATGGATCCTTAAAGCTTTGTTCCTTATTGACTAACTTGAACACACTTCTATAATACTAGGATATGTGTCTAAAGTTATTACATTTGTAACATATTATGTTCTATTCATTAAATCTTGATAAAGGAGCAAAATACATGTGGATTCTGCTTGATTTTGCATGAGTTTCCTTCTCCTTATTTCTAAAATTGTTAGCCCTTTTTTTGTATTCTATTTTATTATGACCATATCTATTATAATAAAAATAGTAACCATAAAAATAAGACCTATTTTTGTATATCTGATCTGATTAGCTTTTGTAGCTTTGTTCCTTCTAATCTTCTTTGTTTGAGATGTCTTTTATATTCTTAACTTTTTCCCTTTTTATTTCTTCTTTTGTAAGAGCTTTAGCATATCTCTTTCATTTTTCTATGTTAACCTTGTCTATGAAAGTAGTGGCCTCCCCTTTCTCTTTTTCAAATATCATACCTATCTTATTTGACATTGATCTTTGACTTTATAATAACTTATTCAACATGTTAGTGATATTCTCAAATTTTGAATCATTGGTTTCTCTATCACTTATTACTTTATTTATTTTCTTAGTATCTAATTTTAAAGAAGCAATTTAAATAACATACCTTTCACATTATTCATGTACTTTTTTCAACTATACTGTTAGATCTTTTTCATTCTTCTTGGCTTCTTCAAAGTGTGTTTGTAGATCTTCAATTATTTCATTTGACTCCTTTTCATTTTTCTTGATTTGGAGCTTCAATCTTTGATTTTTCTTCTCAAAAAATTTTAACTCTTATAATGAACAAATGAGTTCTCCTTCCATATTCACTTTATCTTCATCCTATTCTTCTTCTTGATCATATGTACTTTTGCTTGTAGAGGCATCTTCATGTATGGCCATGAATAAAATCTCTTCTTCTTATGAATCACTAACTCCACTATCTTCAGCTAAGCTAGGATCTTTAGAATACAGACTCTTCTTCTTGAATCCCTTCTTGAATTTTCCTTTGAAATTCTTCTTGTATGTAGACTTTCCTTCTTCATTGTCACCATTACCATTATCTGGGCACTTAGCTGTAAAATGTCCAATCTTTCTACAACTAAAACATTTAAAAGGTAATTTTCCTTGATATTTACTTGTGCCCTTTTTTGGCTTGTGAATGAATAGATATTTGTTGTCATCTTCATAATCACTAGAAATGTCACTTGATTCTTCAATCTTAGCCTTCTATTTTTTTGATGTCTTGAAAGCAACTTCTTTCTTTGAAGGTTTCTCTTGTTCAATCTACATCTCATATTTTGTAAGAATACCATGTAGCTCATCCATATTTAGCTTGGCTAAATTATTCATATCTTCAATTACCAAAAATTTTACATCATATCTCAATGGTAGAGATCTAAAAACTTTTTGTACCATGATTGATTCTTCTAACTTTTTTCTAAGACTTTGAATCTGATTAACTATTTGATCAACTTGAAAAAGATAACTTGCTATATTTTCTTCTTCTTCCATCTTTAAACTCTTAAACTACCTTTTGAAAGTCTGAAGCTTAGCTTGCTGAACCTTTCCATCACCTTTGTAAATATTTTTAAGCTTTACCCAAGTTTCATGAGTAGATTTAAATTGCATAAATTTAACAAATTTTGATTCATATAAACCACATAAAATAGCATTTAAATCTTTATCATTATTTTCACTTGCCTTCTTTTCCACCAGAATAGTTACAAGTGTTTGTGGCTCTTCATATTCCTCCACCACTACTTGCCAAATGTCAAATATAAGAGCCATAAAATAAGTCCTCATCCTTATACTCCAAAAATCATAGTTTGTCCCATCAAACAAAGATGCCTTATTTTTATAAAAACTTTCATGTGATCTATCTATCATGCTTTCCTCGATCTACCTTCATGTTGTAAAACTCTTTTTGAAAGAACCTACTCTGATACTAATTGTTAAGCATAAAATATGTTGAGAGGGGGGGTGAATCAATATATTATATATCTTTTTTTAATCTTATTTCTTTTCTTTAACCACTTAATCACACATTCAAGATATGCAATAAAATTGAAACAATATCAATCACTACATAAGATAGAGAGACACCAAATTTTTATGTGAACATCCTAACTGGGAAAAACCATTGAGAATAATCTCAAGTATATGAATGAGCACCAACTTAAATTACAAAATTCATAAGCACCAACTTGTAGGAGCACCAACCCCTTTGTCAATCACTAACCCATAGGAATACCAACCCCTTGCAAATATTTGTGAGCACCAACCCACATGAGAACCAACCTCTCTTGTGTATAAAAAACAACTATCTCTCAATGTTTTTTACTCAACAAAGGATAGAACTCTACAATATCTCCTAATTTTCTCTCCTCTTTCCTTATATAAAACAATTACAAGCCATGCACTCTCTTGCATATTGAAAATAGCTTCTCAATCCTTTATTTATATCTTTCCAAATGACCTTTGACATTCACCCTTTGTGACCCTTCAATCCTCATGGAAAATGGTTCCAAACATGCATGGCCCTTTGTATCCTTGAATTTGAAAAGTCACATGGTGAACCTTCAAAAGAAAATGCATCCTTTCCTCTTTTGTATTTATCTTCATGACATTTTTAATTCCTTAAGATGACTCTTCATAGAAAAATGTGCCATACCCTATTTTATCTTCACTTGGTGACTCTTGAAATTCCTCAAGATGACTCTTCATGGGAAGATGCATCACATTCCTCTTTTTTCTTTACCCCATGACTCTTTGACTTCTCCATGGGCCCTCTTTTAAATTTTATGAAACCAGAAATATATTCCTTAATATTAAATAAGTATCAATGCATATTAGCCAAGATATGAATATTAAAAAACACCATTAAATGCTATGGGGTCTTTATCACCAATGCGATAACTTTGACATCAATGACAATATTTATAACACATATGATTTCCAAATTGTATCAAAAATGGTTATATAAGTTTCATGTATTTAGGATTAAGAGAGAATAAAAGAAGAATAAGAATATCTCCAAGAGAGGAAATAAGAATGGTAATTTTCCATGTGAGTAGGCAAAGTCTACTTTGAGAAGTAGCAAGGAGAAGTATGTGTGTGCAAAGAATAAGGTTGTCTTGGAAGACAATAAGAAGGTGAGGTTTCCATGTGATAATCTCAAGTCTATTTTAGAAAAAAAATAAGGTGAAATATAGTTGTGAGTATCTCATAGAGGAATAAATTCTTTGGCAAGAGGATATAGAGGTGATATTAGTTGAAGTGGAATAAGGAGACCCATTATTTGATGATTGAAATAAGTTTATATCCCATGAGTGGGAAGATTCAAAATTTACCTTGGTGAAAAAAGGCAATGCATTTGTATTTTATATTTTTTAGAGTATAAGGGTTGAGTACAACCAAGGAAATTTTTAGGTTTATGTAAATGAAACAATACAGGTGAATGAAGAGAGTATCCATGAGGAGTTACATGTTTCTATGAAGGAAAAAATAGAGGTAAAAAAAGTGCAAGCTAATGCACATGAAGAGAGTATGGTTTTAGACCATCCATTTTTAAGATAAAAATATATAAAGAATAATAAGGAGAGGACAACCATGATGTTTTTTTTAAAATGGACCTTTATGATTCCATCATATATCAGAAGATTGTGATCGGTACAAAAGACTTGGACAATACGTCCTTATGATGTGAAGAAGAGAAGGAAGAAGTGATTTTGGGAAGTCTTAATTCCCTTAATATTTTTGTTTAATGTGAAGGTAAAATAAAGGATATGGATATGGATATAGTGGACATGTTTCTATCAAGAGGAATAAATGGTAAAATTAGTATTGCATATTGGGAACATCCCATATAGATGTTGGAGGAGAGACTCTTATGAGTCAAGGTTTGCATTATTATGAAATGAACAAAGAGAATTCAATATCATTTACATGACATGGAGGATTTGATATAATAAGATAAAAATCAAATTAACATTGATATAAAAAATAGGAGAAGTGAAGAGGAGTTGTCACAATAATAATGGCAAAGTGATCAAGGCTTTCGGAAGTCCAAGCTTGATGAGAATAAAGGTAATAGTTTGAAAATGGATGAATCATAGATGGGGTATATCAGATCTAATGTTTATAAATTTATTTATGATTGTAGCTAGTGTGCATGTGTATAAATGAACAAAATAGAAGCATTCAATGAGGCTTTCCAAGGTAAAGAGTTGAAGCTAGAAGTGTTAAATTATGCATGTAAGAAATAAAGTGAAGAGGAACCGATGATTTACATATCATCCAAATTTTGCAGAGAAGAAGATGATGTTATAATAGAGGTTGTTGATTTTTTTGACATAGAAGTAAGGACAACAAGAGAGGAAGAATTGAATACTATCCTTGAGGTGGTATTATAGACTATGGGTTATCATTTGGATTCCCAAATATATGTTGAATTTATAGAGATTATATTGATGATGGCAAAGAAGATGATAGACATGAGAGAATAGTTAAAAAATGATAATATTGATCCAATAGTAGGTGAGATATTTAATATCTAAAGCTAATAAGTCTATAGGAATAAGTGGTTGGTCTGCAGTGGATTTAATCCTAGAAGGGAGAGTGAAATTCAATAATAAGAATCTTTGTGGATGTGGTTAGATGAACATGGATTTTAGACCACAATAAGATGGATAATGTAAAATATGACCCTTTGGTAGAGGAGGATGGACTATGGTAGGTCTAACCCATAAAATGAGGAGTGATGAGAGATAAGAAGAAGATGTAAAGAAAGAGCAAAGGAAAGATGAAGAAAATAGATTTTAAACTAGCAAGAAGCATCTATAAATGGAGGAACAAGCATGATAATTAGCTAAATTACTTTGTGTGTTAGAATGGAATTCCATTGCCACTATACTTCATGGTAAAAAATTAGATTTTCTAATTATTTCATCTATATGAGTAGGAGATCATCTTTTATAAACCTTGGATGTTTGATAGAGGAACATCTAAGGGTTTGTGTAATATTGCATTAACTAAAAACAAAGTGTGTTGTGTTTTTTTAATTGTGATATTGTTATTGTGGCTTATTAACCTCTTATAGTGATGGTGTAAAAGTATTCTTTTTCCATAGGAAAAGTGTCAAGATCTTTAAATTTTTTTGTTAATCTGTGTGGACTATTAAGTCATAAACACTTGTCAGAAATAGTTCTTCATCTATGATGAGAATTAGATGATGAAATTTGGTGAGGTCATAAAACCTAACACTTACAACATTTTTACCAAGTTTCATAAGATTTAGAGTTACTGTGACAATCTAGAGACTATTTATTTTAGGATGTTCTTGTAATAATTTACATGATTGATATTCAATTTTGATTAGAATTGTATGATTAAATTTGGTGAGGTCATAGCACCTAACACTTGCAACCATGACACCAAATTTTAGATCATTTAGAGTCAACGAGAAAATGTACTACCTAATTTTGTCAAAACACTTGGAAGGGTTTTTCTCCTTGTGACTTAATAATTAGATGATTAAATTTGGTGGGGTTATATTACCTAAAACACAAAACCTATATACAAAATTTCAAGGAATTTTGAATTACATCAATAATGTACCATCCATTTATGTCAAATTTTGACATATTCCAAGTCTATAGATGGTTTTTTACTTCGGGATAAATTGGTCATAATTTGAATATCAAATTTATATAAAATGTAGTCTACATTATGTGTTTAAAATTTAAGCTCAATTGGATAAATAATGATAAATTTATGATAGTTTTTATAACTATCATTCAGCCTAAAAATGTCATGTGCCTAATCTATAGATGGTTCTTTACTTTGTGGTAAATTTGTGTTAAGAATTAGGTTACCAAATTTGTATTGGTGATAAAAAAAAATTAAGTAAAAAAATATTTGATTCAAATTTATTTTTTATTTTATAAATGGTGGTGAATTTATAATTATTTTCATAACTATCATTTGACATAAAAATGCCACTTGTACTTGAGAGATACTATTGATAGTTTGGCATTTAATGTAAAAAAATTTAAAGATGCCAAACTATTTTACATTATTTGTAGGTTCCGTAATTTGAAGAGACACCCCATGAATATTGAGATGTAAAGAGGGACACATGATTTATAGAAGAGGAAGTTGGGGGAGAGAGATGAGGTGTGTATGAGAACTCTCCAAAAGCATAATAAAGGTTTATATTAGTTTAGGAGGAACTATATGAGAATGTATAAATCCTTCATGTAACTAAATAATCATGTATATTCATGTGAGAGTGTGTGTGTATTTAATAGTGTGAATGTGTTTTTTTGTGATGTTTTAATATGAATGCAATGAAGAAGTGTTAAGTGTGTCAAGTTTGAGGAACTGCTGAAAATGTAACCATGAATAAGTGTCTAACTTTAGAAACATATAGATAAAGGTAGACCTTATTTAGTTTCCATATCTTGTATTTTCACTAAATGGTATCGGATCAAGATTTTTTTCTTGGGTTTTTTTGTGTGGGAAATTGATGTATGAGTTTATTTTAGGTTGTAAGTCTATTGAGTGTGTTATAAATTGTGAGAGAAAATCTTGCATAAGTTTTTGGTAAGTGTGAGATAAGTATTGCAAGTTGAGAGGAAGTTTAAGAGGCTCTATTTTGATTTTTTTGTGTGTTGTGAAAGAGAATCTTGCTTATTTTATTGAGATATGGCACACAAGAGAGTAATATGAGAGGTAGAAGACTTTATAGAGATGTTGAAAAATTATAAGCAAGATTGGATATGATGGAGATGATTGCACAAAGTGGAGATGTTTTAGCTAAGAGTGAAGATTATGAATAATATATTATGGTGGGGTTGATGTCCCTAAAAACTATATTCAAATCTTTGGATAAAGACCAAGTGAGTAGAGGAAAAGACTCCTACAAAAGAAAAATGCCAATAGAGGTCATGGTTAAGGAAAAAGGTAAGTTTATTTGTGAAATTGATTTGTTATGTGGTAAAGAGAGCCCTGATAAGTTAATGAAATAGGTAGTGAATTTATAAATAAATTTAAAATATGATAATTTTTTAGACCCCATGAGGGTAAAGGCTACAAGTAATAAATTTTTTAGAAGTGAATTTGTGTATTGGATAGATCTCAAAGTGAGGAGATAAATAAAAGTAAAGAAGAAGGTGAGTGAATGGGAACATATGATTTCCAAGTTTTTGGTTCATTTTGCACACTCATAATTTAAACAAGAGTGGTTGGATAAGATTCATGTGTTAAGGCTTGAGATAGAATAAAATAATAATAATATTTCCAAGAGACGTAATAATAATGGGAAGTTTCTAGGTAAGCAACCAAATTCTACTTTGATAAGTAGAAAGGAAAAGTATGTGTGTGTGGAAAAGAAGGTTGTATTGGAAGACAAAAAAAGGTTGAGGTCTATTGATTGCTTTTAACACCTAAATAACTATCTAAAAGACCAAAATTGAGTTATTATACATGATTTTAAAGCCAAAACCCCTATTTTAAAGTATGGTATGCCTTCAAAATTTTGAATATGATTTCCATCATGTTTTTTTAAGTTGCTAGAAGTTTTGATGAATTTATGGACCATTTATTGCTTGAAAACTCATCTAGAGATATAAAAGCTTATAAAACCCTTCTTTTTTTAGTTTTATAAACTAAAATTATTGTTGTAAATCCACCACTAGAAATAATGGTGTCCCATATTCTATACTTTTGATTTTTTATCTTTATTTCCTTAACCTACATGCAAAAATATATAGAAAACACATGTTATATGGCTATGTATGGCCTTCTTACAACTCCTATGAAGGTGTAAGTATTTTTATAGCCCCTCTATTCATCCATGGAATCCTTGGGCTGGAAATGAAACAACATTAGTTTATGAATAAAATATTTTTATGAATATAAATTTGTACATAGTTTTGGTAATATTCTAGGCTTCATGGGATCTACGTCAAACCAAGGGGAAAAAAATTTACAAAAAATATTTTACAAGTGATTTTTTTATTTCATAGATTTTTTTTTTTCATAAATAAAAAATCAGATTTAAAAACAATATCTTCCATTTACTTGTTTTAAATGCTCATAGAGTAATTGGTAAAGGGTAATTTGTAAGACCCTTAAAAGTTTGAGGTCTAAGGTTCAAATCTTCAAGTACATTTTTTTGGTCAAGTTTTTTTATCAAAGCTATTGGTGTATGCTTTTAGAATATTCATTTTTGGAAATATCTTTGATATGTAATTTTTTACGTTGTCACAAAGTGAAAAAGTTTTTAAAAGAGTGACAAAAGTGATATGTCACAAGTGGGTGTCAAGGAGTAAAAGGGTGTTATTATTTTATGATAAGGGTGTAATTTTGGTGAAATAAGGTTGTATTTTTGGCAAAATATGGGTGTAATTTGATTTTTTTGTGGTTAAGTGTAAAACCCATCAAAAATCTTTCATATACTCTACATGGAGGTTGAGTGAAAAACTTCGTAGAAGAATTTTTTTTTGCCAAGTGCTATTATGGGTGTGTTGCATTTTCCTTTTTCACATTTATTTTCATTTCAAAATTCTAAAAATTTAAAATTTGATTTAATATATTGATTTTTTAATAATTTATAATTACATAGATTAAAAATGCTTAATGGAATCTTCATTAAATTCAATTAATTGTGGGATGTTGTGAAGAATGAACATCCTATGTTACCCATAGTGCAAGGTAAACTTGATATTATTAATATGTGTGATATTAAATATTTAGCTTTAATAAAGTGTTTTTTCACTAGAGATAATTACATTCATATTGAAAATTCTCCCCATAATTACACTACATGGAATACTTTGTCTAATTTGTATGATAAAAATCCCAAGCATGAAAAGATAGATATACATATGAAATTTTTTACATTGTCATTAGAGTAAGATGGGGATATGGGATATTATATTTCTAAGTTTAAGAACATTGGTACTAAATATATTAATAATTAGTTTGATAAACTTGATGATGATCTCATTGCAATTGTTGCATTTAAAGGGCTACATGTGTCCTATAGAAACTTTGTATAAATGCTTCATGTCTATGATAAGATCACAAACATAAATTTTGATAAACTTATTTATTTAGCATGACCTATCTCCACCCAAGAAATCTAATAAAACCAAGGAAACTCATGTTATAGAGGCCAAGCCTAGTTCTTATTCTTCTAGTCAACACAACTATAAATGGTAATGTTATAAAGTGGGTAGAGGTTATAAAGGAAGAAGGTTTAAAATTAGAGGTAGATGATATCATCAGAATAAATATTATAATAAAAATATATATCCATTCTCATTTTAATGACATGAGTGATAGAGGATGTGGTCAAAACTCATATAGAGGTAGAGGCAGAGGTAGCTCAGACATTCAGTGTCATAGATGTGAAAAATTTGGTCACATTACTTTGTAATGTAGGATTTATTTTGACAAAATTTAAAAGCCAAAATAATTGACTAATTATAACTCTGCTCAATATGCAGACCATGAATATGATGAATTAGAAAATGTTACTCATGAATCTACTTTCACAACCTTAGGTAACATTACTTATGTGCAATATGAAACAAAGATGAGTTCACATATGTTTGGGTTTTAGATATAGGTACAAACAAACACATGACATTTAGGTGAGACTTATTTTGGAATTTAAAATAAGAATATCTCATGCTAGTATCCTTGGTAGATAAATCTTTGCATATTCCATGAAGACTTGGGTCAATTAGGATTCTTCTTCCTAATGGTTCTATAAAATGCTTGGAGAATGTTTAGTATGTTCCCACATTACAAAAACATATTTTTCTTTGGTAACTATTCATAATAAAGGTTATCAAATTATGCTTGAATATTAGATCATTTATATTAGCTATGTCAAATAAGGATACAAAATAATGTATACAATTTATGAGGGTGGGAATTTGGTTCATTTGCATTGCAAATTACTTCCTACCATAATGGAATTTGTAGTAGTTTTTATTACAGTTATATGTACAATGTCAATGCAACATTTATGTCATATGAGTTATGGACATTTGAATTTTAACTCTTTAGTGGACTTACATAGATATAGCATGGTGAATGGTTTGTCCCTTTTTTTCAAAGATAGTATTCTTTATGAATTATGTTTAAGCAAAAAATAGGGAAATTTTCCTAAGATTTATTCATGATGAGCTAATAGATGTTTGTAATTAATTCATAGTGATGTTTGTGATATGAAAAAGTCATCCATTGGAGAGTGAAGATATTTTGTGTTGTCTATTAATGATTTTTCTAGGATGACTTGGGTGTTTTTTATGAAAAATAAATTATAGGTTTTAACTAAGTTTTCTTATTGGTTACACTTAGTTGAAAAAGAAAGAAGTTCACACTTAGCTACTCTTAGTTAACATAATGGTGGTGAATATAATTCAAATGAATTTTTAGATTATTTTCAGGAACATGGAATCCACCAACAATACATTCATGCTTATACTCCACAATAGAATGGAGTTTTTGAATTAATGAACAAAAATTTAGAGGGCATAGCTAGAGATATGTTGCACTATAAATATCTAGATGATAAGTTTTTGGTAGAAGCCATTGGTACTATAGTGTATTTGACAAACAGATCCCCTATAGCTACAATTTTGGTTAAAACTCCATATGAGGCTTGGCATGGTTTTAAACCAAAATTTAAACACTTGAAAAATTTTGGATGTGTTTGTTTTACTTTAGTTCCTTTTGAACACAGAACTAATTTAGAATACTAAAGTACAAAATGCATTTTTCTTGGGTATTCAAAAATCAAAAAGGGGTGTTATTTGCTTGTATAGGATACAAGAAAATTCATAGTGAGTTAGGATGTGATATTTGATGAAGTTGGTAATGTGAACACTGCAGAGATAAACTCACAATTTGACAGGTTAGAGAGGAAGATTCAAAAAATGTGCTAATACATTGAATAATGAAGCTAACTCTCATAAATTGTGGTATGAAATAAGTATCCTTCCATTTATTCTACTTCCTCAAGTATTTCACAAAATAATGACTTATAAAATATTGAAATGTCTTTGAGTCTTCCTCTAAATGGTGCACATGAAGAAAAAATTTCTATTTTACAAAAGTGTCCAAAATGGGCTCAAACTACTTTTTATGATTTGAAAGTAGATGAAGTTGGTAGATCAAGTCCCATCATTTCTTGTAAATAGGTAAATTATGAAATGATAATTACTACTTATTCCACTAATCCATCCACTTTTGAGGAATATTATACCAAATAGGTTTGGAAAAATGCAATGCAGAATGAGTATGATGCCATTCTTAACAATAATAATTGGGTTTTGGTTGATCCTACTCCACATATTCAATCCATCAGATGTAAATGGGTTTATAGGGTAAAGTATAAATCAAATGGCTCCATTGAAAAAAATAGGGCAAGTCTTATTGTAAAAGGTTATGCATAACAAGAAGGAATTGATTATGAGGAAACATTTGCACCAACTACCAAATGACACACTATTTGTATGGTTCTTACCTTAACAACACAAAATAGTTTGAACATACATCAAATGGATGTAAAAAGTGTTTTTTTTAATGGTAATTTATAGGAAGAATTTTATATGACACAATCTCAAGGTTTTAAAAAAGTGGGTGTAAAACATAAAGTGTGTAATATAATAAAAGATCTATATGGGCTCAAATAAGCACTCAGGGATTGGTATGAAAAAATGGATTTTTAATTGTAGAAAATTGGATTTATATGTAGTGTAAATGATAGTATTTATATTTGAGTGTAGGTAAATATATTGGTAATTATCATTATTTATGTCGATGACTTGTTTATCATAGGAAATGATGAAAACCACAACATGTATGTGAAGAAGGATCTAAAAGATGGGTTTGAGATGACAAATATTGAACTTCTTCACTATTATCTTGGCCTAGAAAGTTACTTAAAAATATAAAATCATTTTCATTGCTCAAACTAAGTATATTATGAGTTATTAAATAATTTTAGTATGAATTATTTCAACCCTACCCTCACTCCAATGGAGATTTACCTAAAATTGTCTAAAGATGATGGTAGTGCATTTTTTCATGGCCCCAAATATAGGTAATTAGTGGGAGGTTTAATATACTTAATGACTATCAAGCCTAATATATCCTTTGCAAAGGTAATTTTTTCTAGGTTTATGCATGAGCCAAGATAAATTCATTAGCATGTGGCTAAACTATTACTTCATTACCTTTAGGGAATGAAAACATATGGCCTTTAGTACCTCCACAATAAGAAATTCAAACTTGTTGAGTATTTTGATGTAGTTTTTGACAAATGCATGGATGATTGAGTGTCCAAAATAGGTTATAATATGAATTTGGGTTTAGCTACCATTACATGGTGCTATAAAAATTAGGATATTATGTAAAAATCATCATCATAATCATAATACATCATAGTATGGGATGCTTTTATATAGATTATTTATTTATGTCACATATTTGAAGACTTTTGGATTTATAATATTACTCTTACAAATTATGCATTGATAATCAAAGAGAAATTCATATGTCCAAATATCTAGTATTTTATGCCAAAACCAAAAATATGGATGTGAAATATCATTATCTATGAATATTGGTGTTGAAGAAAGTAATTCAACTAGCATATTACCTAATTGTATATCAAATAGTTGATATTTTAATAAAACCCCTTAATAGAATCAAATTTGAAAAATGCATAAATTTTTTTGGAATGTGTCCAAAGAACTGACTTTGGATCATAGGGTTTTTTAGGACATACTCCAAATTCTTAGCAATAGTTTAGTTTAATGTGTTTGTAATAAATTAAATGGGAATGCTTCTTGTTTAATACACCCCCTTTATACATTTTGGTTAAGCTAGATTATAATAATGTTGTATAGGTAAATAACCCTATATAGAATTAAGTCTTTAGTTATTACTTGTTTGTTTTACCAATCTCTTAATAAAGTTATAAATATGTCTTAGATTGGTCATTTGGGGTTGACAGCTTATACGCACCCTTATGTACTTGAGTATTTTTAATTAATAAAGTAATTATGATCTACCTACTGTAGACACAGGATTACTCTATGGTAAATTCCATTTATCATTTTTACTCAAATGCTTTTATTTGTGGAATACCATAAGTGGTAAAATATAGAATACACCTTGGTGAATAAAGGAAATGTATTTGTATTTTCTATTTTGGAGGGTATAAGGGTTGAGGACAACCAAGGAAAGATACAAGTTTATATAAATGAAACAATAAAGGTTATTGAAAAGAGTATCCATGAGGAGTTATAGGTTCCATTAAGGAAATGATGGAGGTGGAATAAGTTCATGTTAATGCACATGAGTAAAGTATGTTTTTAAACCATCCATTTGTAGGAGAAGAAAATAGAGAGAAGAATTAGGAGAGGACAACCATGATGGTTGTTAAAAATGGCCCTTTAGTATTCCATCATGAAGGAGGAATCTGTGAGAAGAATGTGATCGGTATAGAAGGCATGGACAACATGTCCTTGTGGTGTGAAAAAGAGACAAAATAAGTGATTGTGAGAGTATTGATTACCTTAATACATTTTCTCAATATGAAGGTACAATAAAGGATATTTATATGGAAATGATGAATAGGTTTCTACCAAGAAGACTAAATGGTGAAATTAGTTTTGCATATGGGGGAGAAACCCATATAGATGTTAGATGAGAGATGAGTTTTATGAGTCAAGGTTTGCATTGTTATGAAATGGACAAGGAGAGTGCAAGATCATTTACACATGGCATGGAGGAGGTGACTTGATAAGATATAAATATACATAATGCTAATATAAAGAGGATGAGAAGTGAAGAGGATCTATGATAATAAAAGTGGTAGAGTTATAAAGGCTTTAAAAATCTCAATCTTAATGAGAATCAAGATGAGAGTGTGAATATTGAGGAATCACTAATGGAGACTATTAAGTCTCTTATTTATAAACTAATTTATGAATGTCTCTAGAGTGAAGGTGTAAAAATGAATATAATGTAGGCATTTAATGAGGCCTTCTAAGGTGAAGATTTGAAGCTAAAAGTGTTAAATTATGCACTCAAGAAATAAAATTAAGAAGATTAGTTGATTTACCTATCAGCCAAAGCATGCATAGAATAAGGAGATGTAGTAGATGTGGCTGAGTCGCTTGAAATATCAGTGAGGACAACAAGAAAGGGAAAAATGAAGACTATCCTTACGGTGGTACTAGAGACTATGGGTTGTTATTTGAATGCCGAAATATATGTTTAATTTTTAGATATGATATTAATGATGAAATATAATATGATATATATGAGATAAGAGATGAAAAAAGAGGAGTGATCTAATAATAGGTTAGATATTGAGTAACCAAAACCAAGAAGTCTCTAGGAGGAGGTGGTTAGTTTATAGTGGGTTTAAGCCCACAAGTGAGAGTAAGATGCAAGAACAAACAAATTGGTAGATAAGGTAAAATGAAGGTGGGTTTCATCCTAAAAGAATATGGAGAGTGGAAAATATGAGCATTTGGCAAAGGAGGATGGACTGTGGTGATTCTAACCTAAGAAAAGGAGTGAGGAGAGATAATAAAAATATGGAAGGAAAGAGCAGATAAAAGATGAAGAGGATAGATTTAAAAATAACAAGGATCTAGAAATAGAGGAACAAGCATGATAATCAACTTAAGTACTTGGTGTGTTGGAAGGGAATACCATGGCCACTATACTTCATGGTCAAAAGAGTGGTTTTGCCACTTGTTCTATCTATGTGAGGTAGAGATCACATTTTTTAAAAACTTAGGTGTCTGATGCAAAAGAATCCAAGGGTTCATATGATCTTGAATCAACCAAAAATAGAGTGTGGCATGTTTGTTTTGGTTTTTTGGTTATGGTATTGTTGGTGTTAGCTTGTTAACCTCTTATAATTCTATTGAAAAAGTATTCCTTTGTCATGAGAAAAGTGTTGAGATATTTCATATATTTTGTTATTCTACATGGTCTATTAAGTCACAAACACTTGTTGAAATGGTTCTTCTACTATGGTAATAATTATATGATTAAATTTGGTGAGTTTATATATCTTGATGCTTACAACATATGTACCAAATTTCATACCATTTAAAGTTACTGCATAAACATATCAATTATTTATTTTAGGTTGTGTATGTGATAATTATCATGATTTATTTTCACACACATTAATTATTACATGATTAAATTTTGTAAGGTTAGATAACCTAATACTTTTAACCTATGTACAAAAGATCATTTTGAGTCACCATGAATGCGTACCACCTATTTTTGTCCAAAAACTTGGAAGGTTTTTATCCTAATATGATAGTAATTTTATTATGAAATTTTATGGGGTTAATTCACATTAAACTTATAACACATTTTTAAAATTTCAAGTAATTTGTAGTTTCAATGGTAATGTACCATCTATTTTTGTTAGATTGTGTCATCTACCTAGTTTGTAGATGATTATTTACCTTTCAGTAAAGTTGTGTTAAGAAGTGGGTTACCAAATTAGTATTAATTATATAAAATGTTGTATACATGATGTTTTTAAAATTTCATCTCAATTTTATAAATATCACTAAATTTATGATAGTTTTTGTAACTATTCTTCGTCTTTAAAATGCCATATGCCTAGTCTATAGATGGTTCTTTACCTTAAGATAAAGTTATGATAATAATTGGGTTACCAAATTTTGGATCGATGATATAAATTGTAGTTTAAAATATGTGTTTAAAATTTCACTATAATTTGATAAATGGTGATGAATCTATGATAGTTTTTTTTAATTTTCATTCAGTTTGAAAATGTTGCATGTGTACTAGGAGCCATTGTTAATAGTTTGGCATTTAATTTCAAAAACTAGAAGATGCCAAATTATTGTACATTATGTGGAGGTTATTGAATATAAAGAGACACCCCATGAAGCTTTGGATTTTTTGTAGTGAAATTTATCCATCCGAATGTCTCTACTCCATTTTATCATTTCTCCATCAATTTGCATATTATCTTGTTTTACATGATGTTTTGCGGGACCCCTAGACCAATGGACAAGGAAATGTTTTAGATTGGCCCACATGTATTAAGTTATATATTTTATTTTTTGGACTTTATGATAAATTAATTATCTTAGTTACATTATTAATTATTTTATAATTAATTAAAGTTAATTAAAATCATTAAATGACTATACATTTTTGGTCATTTAGTGAATTATTTCTTTTTAGAATTGATATTTTTGTGTGAATGCAAATTGGAAAATTCATTTAATATTGTAAATTTTACCAAATAATAAAATCAAAAGATGGGAAAAATAAGGTTTTTTCATCTTATTTGAGGGAGGAAATATTGTGCAAAAAGGAAAAACTTTGGATTGGTAGAGTTTATTCTTTCTTGAAAGCTCTTGGATAGAGCTAGCTGCAACTTTGGGTGTGTTATCTAATTCTTATATTGGATCAATGAAATACAAGAAAGTAGGTGATATTGTTCTTGGGTTTTCATATATTTTAATGTACTTTATTTATGATTTTTTTTTTTAATTTGTAGATGAAGACTCCATTAAAATTATGCATTTTATTAATTATGCAACTACTGTGTTTCCAAACTTTGTGTTAAAAACCCCATGTATGATCTTTCTTGATGTTCACTAGTTTTAAGCATATTTTCTCTAAATAAAAATTTGTATCAAGTATGTATTATCTAGTTTGTGAGGAGACTTTGTGATTTTAGGCATCCCCTTTTGTTCTTAAAACCCATGTTACTCTTATGTTCATTTTTTTTATGAAAAGATGGATTTCTAATTCTATTAGTTACTCTTGAGTTATCCTAGTGGTTTAATAATTTTATCTTATTATGGGTTTATTATTTTTTCTCCTTTTATTTTATATTTTGATTCATTTTATGCTTTGGGGTAAAAATTACACAAAAACCCCAAAATAATCATAATCATATGAGGGAACTATCCCTCTCAAATGCGTAGGATAATCACCATATCTATAGTGATTTCTCTAATTATTAATGAGTTTGCATTACTTCATTGGGTGAGTGAAAAAACCAAGGAGGCCAAAATTTACACCAACAAGATGTCAAGAAAGATATATGATTTAGAGAAGAGGAAGTTGGGAGAAAGAGATGAGATGTGAAGGAGTAAAACTTTATAGGAGCAGAACAAGAGTTGTATCAATTCAAGACTAACTATATGAGAGTCTATAACTATTTCATGTAATGAAATAAGTTTATATATGCATGTGTGTGTGTGTGTGTGTGTGTGTGTGTGTGTGTGTGTGTGTGTGTGTGTGTGTGTGTGTGTGTGTGTTTAATATTTTGAATGTATTATGTTCTAATGTCTTAATATGAATTCAATAAAGATATGTTAAGTGTGTCAAGTCTGAGTAAGTGTTGAAAGTGAGACCATGGATAAGTGTTCAACCTTAACAACATAGAGATAAAGGTATACCTTAATTGGTTTATCTCTCTTTTCTTTTCATTATTTACCATTGTATATTGGAATATTAGGAGCTCAAACCTATAAGTAAGGGTTAATATGATATCTCAAGGGCTAATGAATTATGTAGCAAGGCATGATAATTTATTGAATGAATAGCTTTATATATACCATGATCTAACTAAAATAACTTAGCTTTCAAAGATAATATAGTATGCTTGAGATAATTTTCAATAAGTAAGGTTGATGGTGTAATATTTGTAGTCATCATAGAATGTGAATAGGTCATTTGTTTAGGAATAAACATGGAAATATGTGGAAATCCTTGTGTTTCCCCCATGACTTGGGTAGACATGACATGTGTGATTGTAGGTGTAGATGTAGGAATAATACCAATAGTGTAATAATGAACACATGTGGTTGGATTGGTAACTTGAAATTAATAGCAAAGGGATCTTGTTTTTGGGCCTCACATGTATCAACTTTATCTTTGTGTGCAACCTTAAATGCTACGATTGAGTTTACCACTTTATCCACTTCTTGTAGATGTTGAAAAATTCCATGACTAAATTTGGACAAGGATAGGACTTGGTCCAAATATACCCCATTAATTTCATTATATAATTTTTAGATACTAAAATATGGATTTTGAAACTAAAATTATTATGAAACTAGAATATTAATTTAGATAATAAACTATGTCAATTAAGCATATATCTAAATGTAAAATATTGAAACTAATTTTATATGTAATATAATAAATATTAAAATTATAAAAATGATAAGATACTTAGCATTATTATTTATAGTGTAGAACTAATATAGGTTTTAGGTAGTAAGGTAAGTATAAAATGGGATTATGGGTCATTCGATGTAAGATTACTTGGTGTAAGATCTATAAATTTGTCTATGTTGAGATGGTATTATCCACCTTATGTTGGTATCATTAAAAAATATGCTCTATCTTGGATGGTTTTTTCCTATATTTTTATCTATAATTTTATCACATAAATGTGTGCATGCTTATCTTTTAGCTTTGTGTGCGATTTTAGGGCCTAATCATGTAAACAGTATCTAGAAATATTTCTCCTTTATTTGAAACCCTATGTCTTATTGTGAAGTGATAAAACTTGTAAATATTGGAAAGTGTAATGGTGTAATCTAACCTAAATCACCCCCATTGATGATTAACTATTGCCTAGGTATCTAAAAATATGAAGAGGAATGTCAAGCCACACATTGTTCTTCCCATTAAGGTGAATGTGAAATTTTGATCCTTTGTTTATAAATTAACCTATAAAGATATATTTAAATATTTTAAAATTTTCAATCACGTATTATCTTAGTGTTTTATAGACTTGGTTGATGACTACTCCTAGTGACTGAATTTCAATTTGTCAAGAATAGGGCATTTTTTACTTAGTGTGTAGTAGTGTATAGATGCTTGATAGATAAGTGCCAAATGTATATTAAGTATAAACTTTATTTTATTTATATTCACATATTTTTGGGATTTATAATTCCATAAAAATGATAAACAAATGGGTCAACCCATAAATATGATTTGGTTTTAGAATTTGACCATAATTAGTATAAGGTGGAACCATCAAGTCTAGATGGTATTGTTTAACTCTAACAGTTTTATCTGGGAGATAGGAACACTAATATGATGATCTAGAGATGTTTGAGTATGATAAATAATTGGGTTTTCATTAAATGGTAAGATTATTGTAGGATACTTTTATCAACTTATAAGGATTAGGCCCATAACTAGTATGTGGATGTGAGAGAATAGAAAATTAGAGTCATATACGTACACACAAGTCATGTAGGGTGAAGGTAGGTAGAAACTAACAGTTTCAAGTGTATAATTCCAAATTTTTATATCTATATTAATATATAATGGAAAATGGCCACATTAAAAAATAAATGATATAAATGGTATTCGTACAATCCTAACCAAGATAGGATTGATGAGACTGTGGATTCCATCCCATGGACAAAAATAACATGAAAAGAGAAAAGGAAGAATAAAACATAGGGGGATATAAGGGAGGGGATTCCTAGAGATAAAATTCACATATAATAAATTAAATAAAATATTAAGGAAGACATAGGGTCACACAAAGAATAACCTAGAAAATGTGCCAATTAGTCATTAACTTGAGTTTATGGACCATATACATAATACAATGCTAAAATTAATATAATAAAAATCCAAATAATTAAAAATTATGTGTCTGTAGTTACTAATATGTTTGATATCATATAAAATAAATGAAATGGTTATGTAGTGAAAAATGTGTTATCTAGCAGGTATGGCAACACAAAGTTAGTGTTGTGTTTCATGTTCATACAAAAATTTAAATAGTTGGATGAGGCAATATCAAAGTGGAATAAAGAATTAAATATATATCACCTCATTTTAACAAATTAGAAATATTAGATCACTTTAGATAAAATTGGATGGAAGGGTGACTCCCTTTTGCATAAGGATAGGTTATACCCTTGTAAAGACACAAGACTCAAGCATGAGATTATTGAGGAGATCAATGCCTCTTTGGTTGGAGAATACTCATGATTATTGAATGTTTATCATTGTGTCAAGTAATATTTTCTTTAAGGACTTAAATGTGTTGTACTATTAGGATTAGGATTACCCTTTATTTGGTAAAAAAATTATCTCAAGTTTATTTATGTGTGGATAATTTGTATTTATGTGAATTATTAATTTGCATAAATTTGGTCCCATGAGGTGTCACTCACCTCTTTGTCATCCTTTTATATTTTAATATTTACTTGTATAACTCCTCCCCCCGCATGTCAAACATTCCCTTCACCTTCTATTGGATTGAGACACTTGGCACACACTAAGGAGTCTTTTTAAGGTCATGATTGAATTCTTTGGAACTCCCTCTCCCTTATTTTTACTTTATTTAATGAGCCCTCTCATCCTATTTTATTTAAATAGATACTTGAATCTCTCTCTCTTATCATTTATTTCATATTGATTTTAAAATTTATATTGTGAATATTTTTGTGGAAAATCCTTCTTATTTATCATGTGGATTTTTTTTATTATGTTAGTTTTCCACTTTAAATTTTGTTTCTCACCTTATGGTTTTCTCCTTGGGATGTATTCTAACTTATTTTTATTCTATTTTTTTATATTTTTAATGTTATTGATGAATGATTCTGGCATAAATTATTCATTGTTTCAAATTTTAATATTCATTTGTAACATTATTTTGTGAGTTTTTCATGATTTTGTTGGGAAAAATATCCAAAAAAAATTACAAGGACCGTCATCCTTGTAAAATTTTCAAATTCATCTTTTCTTTAGCTTATTGTTTCTTACACTTTCTACCTTCTAACAATTTGTTTCAGGTTTCTCATAGGTAAAATTTTGTCTTCCCTCAATTGATTTTTAGATAATTTCTTAAAATAGGTTATTCTTCTATTCTATTTAACTCACATTTTTTATGTAAGACCAAAAAAAGACTCCCTTATTAAGCTTTGGTTATTGCATCCTGGTTTTTTTCTTTCTTGTGCTTTTGTTCATTTATTCCCAGCTTAGTAAACATCAAATTATGTTGATCTTCTTTGTCAATTAGCATAGTGTATTTGTTTTCTATGCAATCTATGTTGTATTTTGCTTAGTATAATCCTTTATGTATATGTATATTTATTTTTATTCTCTATATATATTTACATATAATATTATTCTTTTCCATAGCACAATCCTTATTCTCTCTATTCATTCTTTATCTTGACTTCTCTTTCCTTACTCAGTCATGGAAATTTACTCTTCTATATTTGATATCAGTCTATTATTTTTACCTTTGTCAATGTTTTTTTCTCATGTGCCTTATTTTGCATGTCTTACTTCATTGGAATTATTTAATTATCTTTTATTATATGTAGCTTAACATTCCATCTTGGCTTGTTGTTATTCTTATCTCTTATTATAGTAACAGTTATAGTGTTTTTCTTTTTTTCACACTTTATGTTGGTTGTACACTTTTTCCTTTGTCATTCTCATTTATCTGATCTTCTTTTATTTGTCTTGGTTTCTCTTATCAATAGTATCTCCTTTGTGTCATTTATTCTCTTGAGTGCTTAATATTTTTGTGTTTCTATATGTTTGCTAAAAAAATAAATTATCCTTAGCATAGTTTTTAATTTAACAATAACAAAAAAATGAAAATAACTTTACTCATAGTTAGAATAACATCTAGTCAAGTTCTTTATTTTAGTAAGTTATTTTTTACTCAATTTTCAATCAGCATTCATTGGTATAATTCTTTCCCAATGTATTTTTTAACACTTCACCTTTTTTTTCATCAATGTCATTATATGACAATAACATTTTTTAATATAGTTTTCCATTATTTTTCCACTATAATTTTTTAATATCAAGGAAAATAAATGCCCTTCCATTTTCTTCAAAAATAAAAGGATCATTTATAATTCGGTGTTTTTGTGTGGACTTAGATTTACAAGTTGATTGATCATAGTTTTTTTAACTCATTTAACTATCTTTTCCATTTCAAATGCTGGTAAATTAATCCTCATTTTTGGTAATATTAACCAACTAGTTTCAAACTATTGTATTATTTTTTCAATATACACCTTTTCAAGGTCCTATTTTTTGTCCTAACTATCTTTATTTAATAAATCCAATCTTTTCTTTGGCATTTTTATTCCTCCTCCTTGCATTTTTAGTAGGTAGGTGAATTTTTTAATTTATCTTTATAGGATTGGGTGAGCTCTCACAACACAATGACTTAAATTTTTCTCAAATTTAAACTCACATCCATCAATTATCACTTTTGGAAATTTCATATGCAATAAATTTTCACCTTTAAACACTTAATGTATGTAATAGATGCCAAGGACCCCAAATCAGATGAAAGTCTTATTACCATTGACATCCAAGAGAAATGGCAAACAATAAATGAAGAGGCCTTAGGATTAATTGGCATGGCCATAACACTTGAATTTTATGTGCACATTAATGATTCTATTCTTTCATTTTATGTTTTGCGTAGACTTAAATATATTAATGATTTTTTTAATGAATCTAGGAAAATTCAAGTTCAAGATAATTTTTTTGATTTAAATTATACTACATTCAAAAATATGGATGATTTATTGACTAAATTTCACTCTTTACTGAAACTTTATTGGTTTAGGTGTTAAACTTTTAAATTTTATTTAATTCATATTTTCATGAAAAAAATGTTTGCCTAGACCTTTTAAGTAGTGTATTATAAATGTTCATTGGCAACTTGCTTTTTATACTTTATCTCCTCAATTGACATTTGACTTATTTTGTACTATATTACGTTAGTAAGAACAAATTTTAATTAAATTTGGTAGTATTAAAACTAGTTAACATAATTTTATGTCCAAATAAGAACACAAGAATGACAAATATCATTCTAATTCAAACAATACACATGACAAAAAAGATCAAAAGTCTAACTCAAAACCTAAGAAAAATCTATAATGCAACTATTGTGACAAAAACACTCATGATGAAGATCATTATCTTAAGAATAAATGAGCTATTAAAAAAAGGAGCTTAAAGTTAAATACAATGCTAGAACTAGTAATAATAAGACTCAAAACAAAAAGAAGTCTAGTATTATAGCATATTTTACTTGTGCTTTGTGTGCTTCTCTTATTGAATAGATTATTGATTCTGATTTTACTCAACATATGACATCTAATTTTGATTTATTCACTAATTTAGAGCTATATCTTTATATCAAGCATTTAAGCCTTGCAAATCATGTTTATTTCAATGTTGAATCCATAGGAACTATTACAATTCATAATGGTAAATTACATGATTTTTAATTATTCCTAATTTAAAATTGAATCTATTTTATGTTCATCAATTATGTAAATAGAATTATAAAGTAGAATTTTTTGATGGTATTTGTTATGTTAAATCAGTCAAGTAAAATTTTCAAGTTATTACTAATGCATTTTCAAATAAAGATAACTTATTTAAGTCTACTAAATTGTCTTCTTCCTCTTATGCTCATGTTTTACTTTCTTCTATTAATGGTAACTTGGGGCATGGAATATTGGGATATATTAATTACAAAAATGTTGAACTTATGAGTAAACTCAATATGGTGCATGGTTTTCCTATGATTTATCTAACTAATTTTATTTTTAGTGGATATACGGTTGGTATAAAAACATAGATAATTTTTTCCTAAAAAACAATCTTGGCTTTCAACTAAAAAACTTCATTTAGTTCATAGTGATTATTTAGGTCCTATGAAAAATCCTTATATTAGTGTTATAAAAATATTATTTAACCTTTGTTGATGATTAAATTATATGATTTTGGATTCATTTCTTAAAAATTGTAGATGATATTTTTTTATTATGTAGTACCTCAGTCGTATACTTAGAAAACTCAGACCTTGGTTGTTCTTCTTGGTTCCACACATGATTTACTTCTACAAGCCTTACATATGTTATATATTATGCCCCTTGGCCTATATATTAGTCTAAAAAACTTTATATTAATGACATAGACAACTCATCTTTCCCAAAATACTTAAAATGCACTTATATTACACCTATTTAAGTTCTAACCATGTGTTTACTCTCTTACTCCCTATACACTAATGTTCAGGATGGACAATATCATTAATGTTACTATCCTACCCCAATAGAAGTGTTTAATACCCTAAATTCATCCAATTTACAAATTAAATATATTAAAATGGTTGACCTAAGTGATTTAATATGATTTATCTCTTGATAGTATTGGTATAAGTATAATATCAACCCTCATTTATTCACCACATAGAAATCAGATCAAAAGAGCACTCAAGTTACCAAAGGATTTCTTATTCTACCCTATTTTTATATCATTCAAATTAAAAACCAAGTTATATGTCTAAATTACTAAAGGAGTAGTCATAAAGTCATATTTGCTAAGTTACAAGCTAGGTCATTATTGTACTTGCATTAAACACATTGCATGTTTCACACATAGGCCAACACATAAGAGAGAACTACGTGAGTCTAAAGACCTCTTATAGAGTATTATTTATGTATGTAATTCCATTTTATAATGGGGTAATTTTAAGTTATCTTGACACCATGTCCCACTAACCCATTTTTCCCCAAGGTCACATTAAAGATGGAAAGATAGGGTTTTTCCATTTCACCAAAAGTGATAGTCCATGACCCATATCCAAATGCACCTAATCAAAGGTGATTTAAAACAAAAAACAATCTAGGTGGTCACATCCTATTTTATTTGATATTCTATATAAGATACTAGCATCAAACCCAGACAATAGTGTTGATTTAACCATCCTAGGTTGATGCAACAATCTAAAGATCTAGAGGCACTAGATCCAAGATTTGATGACTATTCTAGAACTATATTCCTACCTAATTTAAACCTAAACTATATATGTATTTGTATTATCATCATAAATATATAATTTCTCTCTTTACGTCATTTATATATCTATCATAGTTGTACTTTTTATTTATAGCTTATCTCAATTTAATAAATTTAGCATATGATACATCTAATTTTAGCACATTAATTAACCTATTATACATTTGATATTAACCCTTGTGACATATAATTTTTATATCCTTAACCCTATATATCCAAGTAGGATCCACATCCAAACTAGGGTTAAACAAAAACCAAAGATCAAATTTTAGATGCTTTCATTGAATTTCATGCTTTTGTTTGAATACATTCTAGTTTTTATTTGTGTATCTTACGAACTGATAATGGTACTAAATATGTTAATAATTATTTTATTACATATTGTAAGCAACATGTTATTAAACATGAATTTTTTTCTTACACACCTAAGCAAATGAGGTTTTCAAATGTAAACATAAGACTATGACTAAAATGGCTTGGTGTATGTTACATGCTAAAAATATGTATTATAAATTTTGGAATAAAGTTATGTACTATAATTTTTATCTCATTAATATGAATCTCACATAAGCTATTTTAAACCTTACCCTTGAAGAATCTTGGAGTGACATAAAACCTAACTTACAACATTTGCTTGTTTTTGGTTATGATGCATTTGTTCATATTCTTAAGGAAAAATGTAAGAAGTTATATTCAAAATAAAAAACATTTATATTTATTGGTTATGATGAATCATATTAATATTATAGGTTTCATGATCCTCTAACTAAAAAAATAAGATTAAAATGGATGTTATAATTGTTGAAGATGGTGTAGTAGATTGTGCTTCCAATTCATATTCTTTTGATATTGTTTTTATTTCTTTTTCTTTTGATTAAAGTGATGATCAAAATAATGTTTTGGATAGTGATAATATTTTTCCTAAAATTCAAAATCCTTATTCTATACTCTCTCCACCTAAATATATGCCTAAGTAGGCCAAGACAAGATTAGAAGCTTCTAAAATTGACGTAAATCTCAATGATCCTCGTATAACTAGGCAATGATTTTGTAACTATGATTTGATGTCTAAATTCATGCATAATAATGACCCTCAAACACTTAAACAAGCTCAATTTCACCCTCATTGGGATAAATAAATTCATTATGAATACACTTATTTTTTCTTTAATCACACTTTGGACCTAGTCCCTCCCTTAAAGGGCATAATTTGGTAAGTTGTAAATGGTTGTTTAAACCTAAGTTCAATTATGACAATCAAGCGTAAAAATATAAATATATATTAGTTTCTATAGTTTTTTATAAAATTGAATGAATTAATTACATTGAAACTTTTTCACCCATAGCTAATATCCTCACAATTAATTTTTTTCAGCTTTAGCTACTCAAATGCATTGGCCTATTTACCAAATGGATGTTAAGAGAGATTTTTTGAATGGTTATTTACATGAATAAATATACATCTTGACCTCATATTTTTATTAATAAAGGTAATGAGAATATTTTTTTCAAGTAAAATAAAGTTATTTATGGTTTTAAATAATATCCTAGAGAATGGTACTCTAAAATATATCATTTTTTTTATAGATAAAGGCTTTAATCATATCTTTAATGATCCTTTTTTTTGGACAAAAAACTCCAAATGGCACAATCATCATTTTTTTATATGGTTATGATTTGATCATAACTAGTATTAATAGTTCAATGGTTTCTTGTAATTAAAAAGCTTCAAAGAACATATTTAAAATGATAGATTTAAGTCTCTTACATTATTTTTTAGGCATTTGAGTTAAGCAACAAAAAGATAAGATTTCAATTTTTGAATGTAAATATACATATGACTTGTTATCTAGGTTTAATATGTTAGATTGTAAACATGCTTCTACCCCTTATGAACTTGGTCTAAAATTGCTTAATGGCATGAAAACTAAAAATGTTTCTCCTAATTTATATAGGAAAATAGTTGGAAGTTTAAATTATCTTACTCATACTCATCCTGATATTGTTTTTTCTATTGGATTGGTTTCTCATTTTATGTAAAAACCTCAAACTAATCATTTTAAAGTTTTTAAAATAATTATTTATTATATTAAAGTTATTATAAATTTTGTCATCAAGTATACTTCTAATAAAAAATTATTTGATAGATTATTATGATTATAATTGGGTTAGTAAACCTAATTATCATAGATCCACAAGTGGCTATTATTTATCCTTGGGTTTTGACACAATTTCATGGAATAGTAAAGTTAAATTATTGTATCATTGTCTTCCATAAAATATAAGAATAAATATTGCAATCATGCTTCCAAATTAATTTGAATTTGATGACTTCTTGTAGAATTAGGCCACCATCAAATTTCACCCACTCCATTTTTTTGTGATAATCAAAGTAATATTGCATTAGTGAAGAATCCATTTTTCCATGTAAGGTCCAAGTACATTAAGATTAAACATCACTTTCAATCTGAACCTATTAAATAAAATAAAAAATTTATCTCTTTCTATCCTACTTAAAAGTGAATGGCTGATATTTTCATGAAGTCATTATGAAAATACAAAATTCTAATCTTTTGTAAAATGTTAGGATTGAATTAAGTTCTCATTAAGGGGGAAAGTTAATAATATTTCTTACCTTTTTTTTGTTTTTAAAACCCCTAAATAAATTTTAAGGGGGGGTGTTAGGATTACCATTTATTTTAGATAATTTTTTAATCTTAAGTTTTATTTAAGTGTGGATAATTTATATTTATGTGAATTATTAATTCATTAAATATAGATTCCATGAGATGTCACTCACCTTTTTTTATCGTTTAAGATTTTTGGTGTTACTTGTGCAAGTAACTCTGTACCCCACATGTCACACACTTTCCGTCACTTTATAAGGGAATAGGACACTTGAAACAAACTAAGGAGGTCTTATAAGGTCATTATGGGATTCCTTGTAACTTTCTCTCCCTTTTTATTTCTCCATTTAATGAACCCTCTCCTATTTTCTTCAACTAGATACTTGAAGATCTCTCTCTTCTTCGCAAATTCATTGAAGAGTATGTGGACAAGCCTTCTTATTTATCATTTGGTTTTTTAGATTAGTTTGGTTTCCCACTTTAATATTTGTGTCTCACCTTGTGGTTTTCTCCTTCCAAGGTATTATAGCTTCTTATTATTATAATTTTATACAATTTCAAAGTTATTAATGAATGATTATGGCATAAATCCTTCATGTAAAAAAATTGTGTCATAATTTTTAGTGTGTGAAAAAAACAAGGATGATATAATTAAGACTACATTTTTTTAATCCTTGATATATTCGTAACTAGTGATGCATAGAGGTTTCCATGGATTTGATCAAAGGATTAAAAAAAACATAAGGGGTAATTATCATGGTGGTGGTAGATAAACTCAAAATATATGCCCATTTTTATGTTTTTATTGCATCCTATTATGGAAGAACATTGGAAACACAATTTATGGAGACAATTCAAAATATATATCATAACTTATAGATTAAATTAAATTACAATGATCCCATACTCACTACTAATATATGGATAGATTTATTCTCTTGTTTGGGTATTCATTTATCTCATAGCTCTTTGTAGCACCACAAAATTTATGGGAAAATTGAACTTAAAAACAAGTTTTTGGAGGGTTATATATAGTTTTTAACCAAAAATAAATAATCTCAATGGGTTAATAGGTTTTCAATAGCATACTTATGCTATAACACATCCTTCCATACTTCTTCAAAAATGTCCCATTTATGACACTATATGGATATCATCCTTCATGCATAGCATAATTTTTTAAATTAAACTCAATGGTTTGAGAAGTATATTAACACATTAAACACTAACAAGAATAACTTTATAATCTCAAAACAACTTAGCTATGATAAAAAATTGAAACAATGGTTTGAACAACACATGAGTGAATAAAACTAAAGTAGGAGTTTGGGTGTTTTTGGTGAAACTAATTATTAAAAAATCATTTAAATGGAATTTTGTTTTCTTTTTTTTTTTTTTTTTTTTTTTTTTTGTGTGTGTGTGTGTGTGTGTGTGTGTGTGAAACCAAGATAAAAATGACTTGATTGAATGATATAATTCCTTTTGAACATAAGGTTCTTATTTGACTATTTGAAGAAATGTGGATGTAATATAGACTAAATATTATTTGTGATATTGAATCAAGTTGATATATTAAAAGAGATACTACCATTTTAAGTATCTCATCTTATGTAATAATTAAATAATAGTTATAAATGTTAATATTATTCTTTGGAAAATATACAAACATATCAGTCTCAAATTTTTTTCCACATTAAGCATTGGGTATGATTATCAAGTTAAAATCCAAAAAAGTGGTTCAATTAGAAATATTTTTTATAAATTTTATCCCTAATTTTACATTTATGATTGTATGTGATCTCTACGATAAAATGAATGCAATAATGTTTTAAAATTAAATTCATTATATTTTTCAAGGCTCTAAGACAATGAAAATAAAGAATAAGTTATCTAGATGTATAGAAGAATGGGGTCTCCAATAATTTTGTTGACATAAGAGTCTTCTATCAATATTAAGGAAAATGTTTCCCCTAATTTGAAAAAATGTTTTTAATATACCTTGATCAGTTAAAATTGTTAGGTTGTGGAGCTAAAAGCTTCACTGATACAAACAGGAGAGGAGGTTGCTGAGGGTTGTTGAGTTGCAGAGCAATCGACGTCAGTCTGATCAGCCAAAGTCGACAGGATACTGAAGAGAAGTAACCGACGTCGGTCAGGGATCGGCCAGCGTCGGTCACCTCCAGGCGGACAGGGACTGATGTCGGTCACCTATGTGGTTCGACTGCGAGTTTATTATGGGCAGTTAGCTAACGAACCAAGTGTTTGCATGATGAGTGCTAATTTTAGACTCATAGCTGGAGATCTAATTATTGTAATTAGATGTCTAATTATTGTTTGGATGAGTTCTATATAATAGACTCATGGTTGTATTGTAAATCAGTGCTAGGGAGTAAGAGAGCATAATTATAAGCTCCTTTAGTGTGTGAGGTAAAGCAATGGTGCGTTCCTCCTAGTGCCACAGTACCAGTTGTGTTGGTGCTAGATTGGAGAGTCATCTGGATTCTTCAGGTATGTATGATCTTGGTCATCAGGTGAGCATGGCCCTTATAGGAAATCTACATGGTAAGTAAGATCATTGATCTGTAGATGTGTGTGTGTGCAAGGTCAAGGTTCACAGGTGTGCAGAACCAGTATTGATCTATAGGTTGGAGATCAGATAGGACAGCAACACAACAGGGAGCAGAATCAGGCAGGATCTACTTGGAGTATGGTGTGTACTCATTGGTATGTACGTGGAGTACATGGAGAGCTAAGAGGAAGGCAAGGCAGTTCCTTCCATAAGTATGGTTTGTTGAATTATAGGTTGTTGCAGGTTCATGGGAGATCTAATTGAAGTACTTTGAGTACTTGTGGAGTGTGTGGAGCACTTGTGGAGTGCGTGGAGCACTTGTGGAGTGCGTGGAGCACAGGTGTAAGGTGAACACCAACTCTGTGTTTGAGTTGGGTGTTGGGACCTAGTAGAGAGAGCTTTGAGGAGAGAATTACTATTCACTTGAGGTGTGGGAAACCTCTGAAGAGGTGGTGGAGAAGAAGTGGCATCTTCTTTATTGTATTCTTTTCTGTAAGAGTTATTAATACAAGTTGTGTATTGTCTCTCATATTCTGTGTTATTCTAAATTCTAGTTACTTGTTGAATCTGGTTAATTTCTACATATTAAGTTGCTTGGTTTGGTAATCAACTGTGTGCTTCTGGTGTTTTGCATCCTGACAAGTGGTATCAGAGCTAAGATTGCAGGGAGCAGGTTTTGTGTTTGGTTACAGGTCACTCTCAGGGGTTTTTGATTGAGTGGGAACAGAGCAATGATAGATGAAAGTAAGCTAAGAATGGAGGAGTTGAAAAGCATAGATGGTCACTTAAGGTCCCATAGAAAGAAAGAGCAGGTAAAAGAATATTGTTGGTTTGTGGAAGATCAGCATGAAGAAACTAAAGAAGCAGATGTTGCAGGTGATGTTGCACAGGATGCTCTGGGACGTTTCTTGGATAAAGTTGAATCTTGTTTTATAGATTCGGTTACCTCTTTCCATGCAGCCCCAGGGAGAGGAGCTGGTAAGCCTTGCCAAAGAATTGACAAAGGGGAAGTGAAGCTGAAATTGCAGGCAGCCAACACACAGGTGTTAATGAAGGTCATGCAGGTCCCAGGTTTGGAGATATGGCTAATTTCTTTAGAAAGATTGGGTGATGAGAGATGCACAAGAACTCTCACAACAGGTGCACTTGAATTAGCTGGTGGTAAGAAAATAGGTACTCTATATCTACTTGTTTATATTTCTGATTCTTCTTCTATTGCGAAGACGTGGCTTCATAGGCTTGGTCACATGAGCAGGAAGGAGATGCATGTTCTTAAGCGGAAGATAGATATATTTGATAGGCTTGAAAACTGGAAAGCCTTGGTGTTCTTGGAGGAGATGGCAGATAGAAACTAGTGGATGGATATTTCTAAGCAGGGCAGTTTGGACATGGATATTGATTCAAAGGAGCTCGCGGGTAAAAAGTCATCACTCACAGGCAAACACAGATATTGGCATCGATCAAGAAGAATCGACGTCGAACAGACAGGTGTCGATGTCAGTCATGTACAGACCAAAGCCGGTGATGTCGGGCAGGGTAAGACCGACGTCGATCAGAACAATCGACTTCAGTAGCAGGTAAGACCGACGTCGGTCATAGGACTGATGTCGGCAATAGGGACACCAATGTTGGCACGTTGGTAGTCAAGGACAGATGCATGGGAACCGACATCGGTCGGATGCAGACTGTGGAGTGACTGAGGTCGGTCACTGTAATAGATTTTGGGTGGATAGCATGCTGTCAAGGAGTCTCAAACACCCATACAGAGGACTGAAGACATAAGTAGGCCCTCAAATTCATTGTTCCTCTTCTTTATACTCGTTGTTGATTGTAGAGCAAGAAGGATCTAGGAAATAGGTAGGAGCATGGCAGGGATATGATGCAGAACCAAACAAGAGTTTTGGTAGGGTTGCCAGCTGGATGAAAGCATAGAGATGAATGGATACCTTAGTTGAAGAATAGAGAGAACGGATATGTGAGATGGAAGACCAGGCATATGGTCTTGAGGAAGCTACAGGATAGTGGTACAGGTTTTGACAGGTGGAAGATGAAGCATGGCTTCAGTCAATGTCAGGGTAACTACTATGGTTTGACTTACCAAGGGGATGATGATTGCAACATCATTCTATTGCTGTATGTGGATAGTATGCTAGCTATCAAGGGTGTACATATAGGGTTTTGTTGAGCTAAGGGTAAGATTAGTTCGGTGGCGTGTCATGAGGAGTTTGGAGTAGCAAAATTCTTTGACATGGGAGACATGGAGATCACAGGTAGATTTTGTCTCCAGTGGGAGCTGATGTGAATCAGGTGTTGGTGAGGTTCATTATGTAGGATGCAGAGCTGGAGCACACTAAGGGCTGGACAGGTACAGTGTCCAAAATCACATGAGGTCTGGTATAGACCTGAGTACTCCCATGTAGTGGGAGCTATTAGAGAGTTAGGAGCCAATTCAGGGAAGTGGGTTCTCAAGGATTTTGAGAGGGACCAGCAGCAGGTATACATGCAGGGTTAGGACTTCACTACATGTGTTTGTAGGTTCGGATGTGGCAGGGTACTCAGATGACAGGAGGTGCACCATGGGATGTGTGGTGGTTAGTCTTCAAGTGGGAGCTTAAAGAGGGATACAAATTAGGAAATAGATTAGATAGAGTACAGGTACAGGTACAGTGCAGCTATTTATCTCCAAGTGGGAGATTGTTAGGTTGTGGAGCTAAAAGCTTCACTGATGCAAATAGGAGAGGAGGTTTCTGAGGGTTGTTGAGTTGTAGAGCAACCAGTGTCGGTCTGATCAGCTGACGTCAGTAGGATACTGAAGGGAAGCAACTGACGTCGGTCAGGGATCGGCTGGCATCGATCACCTCTAGGCAGACAGGGACCGATGTCGGTCACCTGTGTGGTTCGACTGCGAGTTTATTATGGGCAGTTAGCTAACAAACCAAGTGTTTGCATGATGAGTTCTAATTTTAGACTCATAACTGTAGATCTAATTATTGTAATTAGATGTCTAATTATTGTTTGGATGAGTTCTATATAATAGACTCATGGTTGTATTATAAATCAGTGCTAGGGAGTAAGAGAGCATAATTATAAGCTCCTTCAGTGTGTGAGGTAGAGTAATGGTGCGTTCCTCCTAGTGCCACAGTACCAGTTATGTTGGTGCTGGATTGGAGAGTCAGCTGGATTCTTCAGGTATGTATGATCTTGGTCATAAGGTAAGCATGGCCCTTATAGGAGATCTACATGGTAAGTAAGATCATTGATCTACAGGTGTGTGTGTGTGCAAGGTCAAGGTTCATAGGTGTGTAGAACCAGTATTGATCTGTAGGTTGGAGATCAGATAGGATAGCAACACAATAGGGAGCAGAATCAGGCAGGATCTACTTGGAGTACGGTGTGTACTCATTGGTATATACGTGGAGTACATGGAGAGCTAACAGGAAGGCAAGGCAGTTCCTTCCATAAGTATGGTCTGTTGAATTGCAGGTTATTGCAGGTTCATGGGAGATCTACTTGAAGTACTTTGAGTACTTATGGAGTGCGTGGAGCACTTGTGGAGTGCGTGGAGCACAAGTGTAAGGTGAACACCAACTCTGTGTTTGAGTTGGGTGTTGGGACCTAGTAGAGAGAGCTTTGAGGAGAGAATTACTGTTCACTTGAGGTGTGGAAAACCTCTGAAGAGGTGGTGGAGAAGAAGTGGCATCTTCTTTATTGTATTCTTTTCTGTAAGAGTTATTAATACAAGTTGTGTATTGTCTCTCATATTCTGTGTTATTTTGAATTCTAGTTACTTGTTGAATCTGGTTAATTTTCGCATATTAAGTTGCTTGGTTTGGTAATCAACTGTGTGCTTTCGGTGTTTCGCATCCTAACAAAAATACTTGATTCAACACCCATTAGAATCCCATGTTATGGTTTATAACTTGTAGCATTAGTGGGTGTGAAAAAAACTAAAAGGAACTTTGAATTAATTCCTAAGTGATTTTGAGGTATCTCTCAAAAAAATCTTCATTTTTATTATTTCTATGCAAAAAGTAAGTGTTGGGTTAATGAAAAGAATGAAACAAAATCTTGTACCATAAGTCTAAAATTTGTTTCCTAAAAAATTCCATAATCTATAAAATGTAGTCACCAATCTAAGAAAGGAATATCTTTGTTGTAAAAACTAATAAAACATAAATAAATAAAATACTTATATAAGAACTCATTGAGAGAAAAAAATCAAGGTTTTCATTCTATTATTACTTTTACATCAAATTTTTACCATCATCTATGAATATTTTCAATCATCAATAATATTGGGAGACTTAACAATTCAAGTAGATTGATGCAAAGATAATTACTTCTTTATCAAACTCTTCCCTTTGACCTTCATTCAAGGTTCTCCTTGTTATATTCAATAATACTTCCTCATGGTTAATTTGGTGTAAACATGCAACAATGGCAATAGTGTAACTTCACAATGGTTCCCAGGATCATCCTATACAAGTTTTAATTGAACTTTAAACCATCCATTAGCCTTCACTAAATTGTATCATTCTTTGTTTAGGTAGCTTACTATATCCTTTATGCCATTCTCACAATGTATCAATGCCAAAATGGAATTTTTATGGGAATTAAACACAATGATGATTGAGGTTATATCTAGATTTACCACCTTCTTTAAACAAATAAAAAACCAATCTGACTGATCACTTCTTCAAACAAGCTCTTTTCTAACTTCATCTCCTACTATCTTTATTTCAAGGTAAACTTCCTTGGTTTCAAAAACATAAAAAATTTAATAACATAATAATATCATTTCTTAAGACCCATTTAGGGCTTACAACTTCATTATTCACCATTGGTCTCAACTCCACATGCATACCCTTTTTCTTTCACTGTCTCAATCTTCAAATTAGGCCATTTAGCCCTATTCAAAACCCTCAAGTTAATTTTTTATGGAATATATAAACTAAAAACTTAAAACCATATAAATCCTTTATTTATTGACAAAAAAATCCTAATAGAAAATTTTTGGCCTTTTTGGCCAATAGAAACACTCCCAAACACTCAAACCCTAATCAAGGGTTTCTCATTCCCTGGCATAGGATGAGACTGCATAAAAATCCATTGTGAACGTTTCTCATAATTTAAAAAGGTATAACCACTTCCTAAAGTTCTTCATAATTTCCATTAAACTTTTCCATTCAATTATAATCATCCGATAACCCTCAAATTACTAACAAACATAAAATCTCAATTAAATTGTATGCTAAAATGGATTGTGTCAAGGTTTGTTAAGGCCATCTCTATTCAAGAGTAATGTTTACTCATAAATGGGTTTAACCAAGTTTTTTTACACCATGAAAACACATATTATGAAAAATATACGAATTCACCTTGACTTAAGGACTAGCATTCTTATCAAGATGGATTGTATCAAACAAGAAACACCATGCAAATAGGGGTATCAGGGTTTCTCAATCTTGTCATCATCAAAGAAATTAAAACTTCCATAAAGGTTCTCAACACTATCCAAAATTAATATAAATACATTTTAATTCACCTTGAATTCAAAATAAGAATTAAGACAACATATTTTAGTCTCCAAACAAGGTCATTACTGTGTTTTACCCTTTTCTAATAAGGTACTATCTATATAGGGTTTCCTCTATTCTTATCCACTTCAAGAAATTAAAACATAAACTATATACTTATTTATAATTTAAAAAATAATTTTCAACCCTTTCCAAACTTATTTGTATTCAAACAAGGTGTAATACAATGATAAACATAGAAGATAAACCTATTTTGTGTATGGGTTGAGGGTTTCACTGAGAAGTATCAAATTACCAACTTTGATAACTTTTGATCAATTGTTTACTTTCACAAGATTATTCCCAATCACTCATAGGTATATTCAAACTCAATTTATACACACAAATTTAATTATAATGAGACAAATTCTTAAGTTATTCTTGAACAAACTGTTTATGAGCATATTTTGTAGATAGACTGGGCAAACTTCTCAACAGTGACTGCCACCAACTCACTTAACATTATTCTATCTCAGCCAATAAAATATAACTTGAACATATTCAATATCAATAACCAATATTATGATGCACATACTACATTGGTGATTCCAACATACAATAGGCTTTGTTTTAGCCTTGTTATTATAATGTACTTAAAAAATGCATTAACACAGTCCTCTTCATTCATCAAATTTCATTATGTACATGTCCATTCTTCATCAACCTCAAATTTAATGAGAGGTCTTCCTCTCAAGGCTTACTTACAAACACCAACAAAAATCCTATTTATATTCAAACTCTTATAGCAAGAGTCATAACCAATTTTTTATCAAGATCTTACAGGTAACCTCCTAGACCTACATGGGGTGGTGGACTTCCACCTCACTCTTACATGACTTATGCATTTATTTTAACCTTATACAAGGTCTATTACAACATTTTTTATTCATTACACATCAACTACTCTCTCTTAGACCCATTATTATACTTTTAAAATTTGAAATTCCCTTTTGGTGAGAAAAATTCTTTGAATGTCAATTCAAATTTGAACACTCCTAAGACATAATTTAGACCATTTTGAGCATTCAAATATGCCTCTATATCATAGGTACTATCATTTAATAATTTCATATTATGCATTTTTATCTTTTTTCTAATGTGTTGATGATAAAATTAAAAAACCTACATATATTGATGCCTAAAGGAAATAATGAATGAATAACACAACTAACCATGAACATTCAAGTATTCAATATCTAAACATTTTTAAAACCATGAAAACCAAACAATTTGATAGTAAATATATAGTTTTGTTTCAAAATTTTCCTTCTATAATGAAAATGATTTGCTGAATTCATGTGTCAAATTCCAACTACATTTTTATGAATGATGAACTATATTATATAATGGTTATTTCTCTCTCTTTTTAAATATCTCAATGCAATTTAATTAAATTATTAATTATCTTGATTTGGTTAAAATATGAGCACACAACCCGATAGTGGATTTAAAATTTCAAATCATAATTATTCTTCTACAATTTCTAACTTCAATTGAATGTAATGAACTTTCTAAACAAACCAAAAAACTATATTATGTAATGGTTATTCATATTATTTGAAACATATTAATGTATTTTAAATATATTATTATTTATTTTAATTTGATTTACATATGAGCACACATGTTGAAAGTAGATTTGTATTAAAATTTAAGTACATTTAAGCACAATAATAAATTTTTATTATTCATCCATGTTATGTAATTTGATTTTAAAGGTAATGTATAAAATTTGACTAATAATGAATATAATTAAGTATTGTAGATTTCATTTATTGATACAAATAGTATTTTTGAAAAATATTCAAATGATAAAATAATGAGTAAATTTTGTTTGTATATTTATTAATCAAGTATTATAAAGATAAATATTTTAAATAAATTATTTATTTTTATAATGTTAACATTCATTGAAAAAAGTTGAATTATCGGATAATTTATGTAGTAGTGTTGAAGACATATTATTTTGATAATGTAAGCATTCATAAATTAGCTGGAGGCTTTATTCAAAACAAATGTTCTTAACTCATTTATATTCTTTGAGATATATGTATGGAATTTTATTCAAGTTAGAATAATTATAAACACAATGTTTCATATATAAATTATGTTTATTAACCACATTATATTTTTTCAACAAATTTAGAAGGAAATATGAATAAATTAGCAATCCTCGTATCTAAGTGTAAAGTTTTTTCCAACATAAATTATTGAATTCAAATAAGTGTAAATATTCTATGAAATAAATTTAATGGAATTATTGTAAGAGTAAATATTCCTTCATTGAATATTTAATTTTATTTTGTTAGAATTACATACTAAATATTTTTTATAAGATATAATTCATTAAGCTGAGATAAATTATAGTTTCATAGCCAAAGTAGATTCAAATTTAACTTGATATATTTCATTTTTTTCTTAAACAAACAAAACGTAATAGAAAGTTATTAAAAGATTAATTATTGACCTAAGACTTGTATATAACATTCATTTATATCCATGCAGTTTGTTTCTAAAATAAACTAGACAATTCCTTGACAAAAAAAGTTCAAGATTTGTAAAAACTATGAAGAAAGTAGTTTTTTTTTTGGGTATAGAATAAATTTTAATAGATTTACAAATATTAAAATAAAAATCCTTTTTTATAACAAAAACCTAACATTGATAAATATTAAGACCAATTTGAATAAAATCATGGAACATAGATATATAGAAAAAACTATTTTTAATATGAATATTAAACTAGTCTTACAATACCTATTGGAATTTGTTTCTCAACCAATGAGAAAATAATACCAGAAAATTTTTAAACAACAATTTTTTAAACTAAGACTTATACATAACATTCATTCATACCTATTAATATTATTTCTTGACATTCATGAACACATAAGTTGGTTATTAATTTTTTTTAAATAAGTACTTCCTCAATAAAAATTTAGAATTGTAAAATGATTAACGAAAATAAAACACTAAGTTTTTATATCTCTTAAAGAAAAATTCAAGAATATTAAATATTGACATATAATAAAATCAATTTATATATAATTAAACCAATTTAAATAATATTAAGAGAAAACCATAAATAGTGAAATAGGAAGACCAATTATAATGTGAATAATAGAATAGTGCATCAAAATAGAATACACAAAATAGAATGACCAAAAACCATACATACAATACTTAAATCAACATGAATATGGATACGAAACTAATTATTTAAATTAAGTAATAAAAAATACATTCATGACAAATTATGTGTACCATCAAAATGATCAAAGTATTACTTTTTTGAAAGGGTATTAAAAGAAAAAAACAATCACACAATACTAATATCATTATGAATGTGAAATAAGAAAAAATACATAAAATATTGAAACAAATAATTAAAATAATAATTTGTGCACTAAGAATCATATTTTAAATTTATTCCAATAAATAATGTAGAATATTGATTAATTATGAATAGTGAGAAACTGTAAATTTACATATGGAATTTAGAATTTGCATATATTATAATTAATTTCATGTCATATTAAAACCATTTTTAATTTGTGTAATAAATTGGTCTAATAATAATAATAATAATAACAACAACAACAACAACAATAACAATAATAACAATAACAATAACAATAACAATAACTAACTGGAAAAATGGCAGGCTGGGAGCACTTGGTCGAGCTCTGTGACTTGCTACCAGGCTAGGGCATCGGGCCCTGGCTTGTTTTAGCTTAATTTTTGATCTACGTAGGGTAGGGATGTCAATTGGGTAGAGGAAGATAATAGTAGGAAGTTTCATTAGGGGAGGCGTAGATTAGGGGGGAAGTGACTATGGCTCTAAAGGAGCCAACTCAGGCTAGAATGGAAAGGAGCTTTAGTGAGGTAGTAGGAAGGAACAGGTAGGGGTTGGATCCTAGGATGGAGGTAACTTCTGACTTTAACCAGACTCCTAGACTGTTTGACACAAGTTTAGCTGGGGGATCACAAATTACCAAGGTGAGTGGTTGCCTAGAGCATTGTAAGGAGAGACTGAAGCTGGTTATCCCATTCGATATGATTGCTGAAGATGTGGAGTATTACTCCAAACATTCTCTATACTACAAATTCTTGGGATTGCACGTCTCCCTCCCTTTTTTGGAGAATTGGGCTGGATGTGTGTGGGAGCCAGAGGGTGAGATGGAGGTCACGCTGCTGGCCAATAATTTCTTCATGGTCACATTTATATGCTTGGCTAATAGGAATAAGGTCTTTGAAGGTGGTCCTTATTTTTATAATCAAGTTGGGCTCTTTGTGAAACCTTGGCATGCTAGATTTAACCCTACTGAGGAACTGCCAAATAGAGTTCCAATGTGGGTATGGCTACCTAGAATGCCTATTGAATGCTACCATGAGGATGTTCTTTTAATGATTGCTTCAATGCTAGGAAAACCAGTGGGGTCTTCCACACAAACTTTAGGTAATAAAATCATGACCTTTACCCAAATTTGTGTGGAAATTGATTTAAGTAGGCCTTTGCCAGATGTGGTAGAGCTGTGTGCAAGTTCATACTCATGGGTATAGTAACTAGACTATGAGACACTCATGTTCAGATGCCACTTGTGCCATGAGTATGGTCACTTGGTGTGTAGGTGCCCAAAGGCAAAATTGGGTGATTAGCAGCCTTTTCCCCCACCTCCATCAAGTAGTGTTATTGGAATGGACAAAGGGAAGAAGGTTAGAATGAGTACTGGTAAGGATTCTAAAGGCTTTGTGCAGGTTAAGACTCAAACCCAAAATAGAGGCCATAAGAGGTACCTAATGGAGCATCTAGAGGAGGATTCAATTAATAGGTTTGGGATTTTGGATGAATTAGGCTAGCAGGAGGATTACCCAGGCTTAATTAATGAAGAGTAGGTTGTGGGAGGGTCTAAAACGGTTGGAGATGCTCCCATGGAACAAGTAATGCCTCTTATGGAAGCTATCCTACCTATGATTATGGATGGGTAGGTTGAGGAGTAGAAGGCTATTGAATCAAATGCTAATATGGTTCAAGAAATTGAGGTTGGAACTCTTCCCACACAAGCAGGGGTGATAGAGGTTGAGAAGAGAGGAAAGGCTCCTACTCACCTAGGAATTCTTCAAAAAGATGGGAAGAAAGGGGCTTCCAAAAAAAATGTTAAACTAGGGAAGAAGAAGGACATGGAGAGGATAAAGATGATTAGGGAAAATCTGGTAGAGTCAGGGTTGATCAAGACCTTAGACTCCCACTTCTTGTCTCCTTTAAAATGATTGTTATTTCTTGGAATGTTAGGGGCTTGAACAGTGGCTCTACAAAAAAAATTATTTGGGATTTGGTTAGGAATCATTATTTGAATATTCTCTTTCTCTAAGAAACTAAGGTTTCAATGGAGTATATGTTGAGTCTTACACCTAATCTACGGAGGCAAGGTTTATGTCAATGCATAGGGGCACAGGGTTCTACGGGAGGCATGGCTTGTCTCTGGAATCCACGTAAGGTTCAGTCGGTGTCCTGGATCACCTTTAGGTCTTCACTTTCTTTGGTCTCACTATGCAGTGAGTTGGGGGATTACGTTCTTCTTTTGAATGTCTATGGCCCCACTAATTTCCAAGGTAAGCTTCATGTATGGAATAACATCCACTTAGTTCATAGGGGCTTTCCTTATCTGCCATGGATTATGGTTGGTGACTTTAATGCTATCTTAGACCTAACCAAAAAAAGGGGAGGTAATGCTAGATTGGAACCATATTCCTCTTTGCTTTGAGACAAGATTTCAGAGCTCAACCTGGTGGACATTAAGCCTTACAATGGGCGGTTCACCTGGAACAATAAGAGGATGGGTGACAACTTTATTGCTGAGCATATTGATAGATTCATGACTCTTTGTTACTGGGTGGGTAGCTTATGGTCTTTGAGTTTTGAGATCCTTGATTGGACAGGCTCAAATCACTAGCCAATTAAGATGTACATTTCTTCAAATTGTATGCAGAGGAAGTAGTCATTCAAATTTCAACTCATGTGGCTCAGGGACTAGGATCTATTTAGTCGAGTTGCTGAGTGGTGCAAAATTGGGAGGCCAACTGTTGGTACAGCAATGTATACTTTTGCCAAGCTTCTCCAGTTTATGAAGTATCAACTCAAAAGGTGGAATACTCTGATCTTTGGGAACATCTTTTAGGAAAAGAAAGAGGTGCAAGGAGAGTTGAATAACATTACCAGATTGATTAGAGAGGAGGGGCTATCTAAATTTTTGCTAAGGGAAGAAGCCAGGGCTATTAAGATGATAGAGGAATGGGATTTGAGGGAGGAAATCTTTTGGAAGTAGAAAGCCAGGGTTGAGTGGCTATAGGAGGGTGACAAGAATATAGCTTTCTTCTTCAACTCAGTTAGAGCCAGACAACATGGCAATATGATAACCTTTTTGGTATCGGATAGCGGAGAGACTATCTCTTCTATGAGGGATATTTGTAATCAAGTTGCACAATATTTTGCTTCTATTTTTAGAGAAGGATAGAGGGGAGCAATTGTTGAGGATCAAATACTCTCCTATATTCCCAATTTAGTTTCTCAGGAGATGAAGGAGCAACTGATGCATCTAATTAACATAGAGGAGCTTAAAAATATTGTCTTCAAGATGAAAAAAGGTAAGGCACCAGGCCCAAATGGATTTTTGATTGAATTTTTTTTATGAATTTTGGTAAATCATCAAATTAGATTTGTTGGTAGTGGTTCAAGAATCTCATAATAGCAAGCAAATGTTGCAGGCCTTAAACTCAACTATTTTGGCTCTCATTCCCAAGAGAGAAGGAGCTGATCACCTAAGTCAATTCAGGCCTATTTCCCTCTATAATGTTGTCTATAAAATTATATTGAAGTTGATTACTAAAAGATTAAAAAGGTGGTTGGGGGTGCTGATCTCAGAGGAACAAAGCAGCTTTATGGAGGGGCATCAAATTTTGGATGGGATTGTGGTGGCGACTAAGGCCATCCACTCCATGTCCAAGTCCAGGGAGAAGCGGTTTATGAATCTAGACATGTCCAAGGCATATGACAGGGTTTGATGGTCCTTTCTTTAGAAGGTTTTGGTAGCCTTTGGGTTTGAGGAAGATTGGATCAAGTGGGTAATGAGCTGTGTGAATTTGATTTCATTCTTTATTTTGGTTAATGGGGAGCACTCACATCTCTTTATAGCTTTGCATGGCTTGTAACAAGGGGATCCATTATCTCCTTACTTGTTTTTACTTTTGGCAGAAGGTCTTGGGTGGTTGATTAGAAAAAAGACTGGTGAAGGTGTTATTTAGGGATGGAGGTGGGGAGGTGACATTCTGGTTCTTTCTCATCTTCAGTTTGTGGATGATGTGGTGTTGATGGGCATGGCTACATTGAGGGAGGCCACCAACATTCACAGTGGTTTAGATGCTTACTTGGATGCCATGGGATAGGTAATTAGTGAGGATAAGTCATCCATTTTTTTCTTCAACACTTCACCACCCATTCAACGAAGAGTGGCTGATATTCTTCAGTTCTAAATTGGTAGCCTATCAGTTCTTTATCTTGGTATCCCTATGTATACTGGGAGATAGTCCAAGGAATCATGGCAAGGGATTATAAACAAGTTTAGGGCTAAGGTGAATCACTAGATCAATAAGTGGTTGTCCTTCACCAATCAGGTACAACTGATCTAGTCTGTGGTGCAGGCACTTCCTCTATATAGGTGTATGCTTCAGGTGGCACCAGTGAGTTTTGTTAAGGAACTTAACTCCTTGGAAAAACAATTCTTATGGGTAGATAACCTATCTTGGATGAAGTGGAGCCTGATTAGGTGGGAGGTTGTTTGTAGCTTGAAAAGGTTTGGTGGCCTAGGATTGCGGCAGTTAGTTCTAGCAGGTATGGCCCTAGCAATAAAATTATATTGGAGATGGTGTGTGGAACAATATTGAGTGTGGGCCAAGATCTTGTCACATAAGTATTTTCTTGGGGTCCCTATGAAAGATATCCCTAGATGCAGATTGTCAGGTAATGGGTCAGTGATCTGGGATACTCTTAAAAAAGGAGCTACTTTGATCAAGAGAGGTCTTTTCTAGATCTACAGGGGGTAATGAGGCTTAATTTTGGCATGATTCATGGGACGACTTTCCCCCTTTGGTTACTCAGTATCCACACCTAGATGTTCTTACATAGAGATTTAGTGAGGTAGGGTAGAATAGGGTGTGTGACTACAAATCTTTCCATCTTCATGGAAATTTGATGGAGGTGAGGTGGAAGGCTCTAGAGGAGTGGTCGATTATTGGTATGGAAGTTGAGTGCACTGAGTTGCATAAGATCCTTGCTGGCCGCTATTGCTATGCACTCAAGGAGAATGACTTGCTGGCTTGGTCCCCTCATCTAAAAGGGAAATACATAGTCTCGTTGGGTTATCAAGAGTTGATAGCACAGCACTTTGGAGGAGGGGAAGTTTCATGGTGGAAAAGAGTTTGGAATAGTTTCTCATGGCTAAAATGCAATTGCTTTACCTGGACATTGGCATGGAATCACTGCTTGACTTGGGAGAATATTATACAGAGAGGATTTGTTGGCCCTTCACACTGCATCCTGTGTAAGGGAGTAGAGGAGGAGTCAACTCATTTTTTTAGCTACCCCTTCACTCTTCATTTGTGGCATGCTTGGAGGGATGTGTGGAGGTGTCAATGCTTACATGCCTCATCCCTAGTTGATTTTTGGTCCAGATTAGGTAGGCCGCCTTCTACTACTCACTTCTTGCAAGAGGTGTGGTATGCTAGACCCATTTTTCTACTGTGGCAAGTTTGGCTTGAGCGAAACCACTAAATTTTTAATGAGAAGTTGGTGATTCACCAAGTATGGAGCAAAATTATTGGAATGATCCAGGAGACTGTAGAAGCTAAGAGTGAAATCATTTTGCCTCTGGAGAAGGGAGACACAAAATTGGTTGAAAGGTTAGGTATGCAGAGTATTTCTTCAGCCTCTACTTGCATCAGACGTGGTCGATGTGGGAAGCAAAAAAATTAGAGGAGTGGGAAATGGACACCCCCTCCTAAAGGTTTTTTGAAAATTAACACTGATGGTTCTTCCAGAGGTAATCCTGGCCCATCTAGGATAGGTGGGATTGGTAGGGATTCCTCCAGAGATGTTGTTTTTATTTTTTCAGCTTACATGGGAGAGTAGATGGTTAATAGGATGGAAGGATTCGCTATTCTATATGCCTTGAAGAGAGCTTATGAGTTAGGCTAGCGAAGGGTGAAGTGTGAAGCTGACTCACAAATTATAATTAATATGATCCTAGAGAGGAAGTTTAATGATGTGAGTTGGCAACTTTCCTTGATAGTGTAGCAGATATTTTAGATTAGTTCACTAATGAATTCCATGTCTTTTTCTCACTTTCCAAGGGAATGGAATGGGGTGGTAGATTGCCTGGCAAAGTGGGCTTCAGAGGATATTGATGGCCACAGGTTGGATGATTGGGCGTTGTTGCCCAATGAGGTGTGTAGGAACCTAGAGAGGATTCTCAGAGAGGACGGAAATGGTGTTGGGGCATGATGGTTTTTGGTGATTATTTTTTGTGTTTTTCTTTGTTTCTTGGGGCTTTGGCCTTTTACTGGTTTGTAATCCTTTTCTGAGTTTAATAAAGTTTTTAATCCTTTTTATTCAAAATAATAATAATGATGATGATGATGATGATGATGATGATGATGATGATGATGATGATGATGATGATGATGATGATGATGATGATGATGATGATAATGATGATGATGATGATGATGATGATGATGATGATGATGATTGTTGCTAACACTAATAAATTTCATGACTATAAATGTCATGATATTCACATGTAATCTAAGTGTCAAAATAGGAATTCTTGGGAGTTTTAACCTAAGAAAAATTCTTGAAAAGGTTTGTCCCCCATCCTAATGCTACTAACACTTGTGATAAACATAATTATTGAAAGAATTAAAAGGTGATATTCTAAGATGTCACCCCCAAATGAAATAATATCACAACATGTACATTATTTCTTGGGTTAAATATAGATTAAGAAATCAATTATATTTAAAGGTATAAAGTCTAATGTTAAATGTGAAACTCAAAAATCTGATCATCCAAATGAAACTTACATATAAAGAAAAAGATTATCTAAAAAATCTTGATTAAATACTTTTAAAAATACAAAATGCATACAACCTCAAAGGAAAGAATAGTTTTTAACTTGTCAAAAAAATTCTAAGGCCATAAAATATTCATGATGGGAATGACAAATAACTTAAGAAACTAACATCTAAAATTATAAAAACCCAAAATCTAGAGATTATATGCATAGGCTAGGGTGACCTATAAATATCCTCTTTCTTTTAATAAACTAGGACTCGATTAAGGTCATAAAAATAGATCCTTTATTTACTTGGATGATTGTTTAAACACCTAAAATAATCATAAACCTAGAAGAGGGTAATCTACACTTAAATTTGAAGAGGAAAGGGTTAAAAATCCTAAGCCTATGACATGAGGTATAACTCTCACTAGGGATTAATTATAGATAATTGATTATAAGGATGAAAGTAAATTAAATGAGTAAGAGGTTAAATTAAATTAAAAGACGGCTAAGTGTTTGTAAAGAATGTAAGGTGTAATGGTCAACCAAATGGGGTTCTATGCAACATAAAGTGATATATTTCAAGCCTGATAAACCCTATATCGATTCCATATTAATTAGTATAAGGAATAACATAAGAAAGGATACACACATACATCCACAAATAAATAAAACAAACAATGTATAATCTACTAGCTAAGTAAAAGAAAGATTACAATAATAGAAATGTTTACTTTTAGGTGGACATATCAATGCTTAAATCTCCCCCTTTAGCTCAAGTGGCCCTTTGCAAGAGATTTTTTAAGGTGAAGACATTAAATGGTAATATGAATACCTATATATCCTTAGTTAGTAACTCCAAATACTTATCTTTTTTATCTTTAATGACACCACAATATAAGACCTCCAACATAAGGTTCTAAACATGTAACTCTCTCAAATACTACTTAGGGGGAACATTGTTATTGTAAGCATAGTGTATGACTATGTTATGTTATTTAATAATAAAATATGACCTCTATATTTGGCTCAAATTCCAAAAACTAACCTTGAACTCTAAATTTATGATATCATCCAAGCCAATACAATCTAATGGGATGTTAACTAATTAAACCATATCTCCACTATTGGCCATGGGAACACAAGTGAACAAACTAACTATCATGTCTTGGTGATCTCTATATCAGAGGATGATGTCATAAGATAGATTATACATGATCATCATTTGGTACTTGACAATGAGGGAGGTAGAGAGGGATAGCATGCAATACCATATAGATTAATTATATAGGCCCTTGGCCTAGCATATATAGTTGGGAAGATAGAGATAAACTTAGAACTCTATCAACTAGGTTTATACCTTACAAAGAAATAAAATTAGGAAATAAAATGTATTGGTTTGGATTATAATTAGAAAATATAGGGTATCTAACAAACTATATCTACCTAGTCAATATAATATAAATACCAAATGGCTAAAAATATAGACAAAATGAGAGAAGAGAGCCAGAGAAGATAAATCAAGTAGTATATATAAAATAAAAAAATAAGTATGTTCTTATACTTTAAGAGATACATATATATATATATATATATATATATATATATATATATATATATATATATATATATATATATATATATATATATATATATATATATGTATATATATATATGTATATATATATATATGTATATGTATGTATATACATATATATATATGTATATATATACATATATATATATATATATATATGTATATATATAATATACATATATATATATATATATATATATATAATTTCAAGATGTTTGAGATTGGTTTCAGACCTCTAGGAGTTATAATGTAGATTTTGGGTTTTGTAGGGTCCTACAAGGTTTTAGACTTAGTCATATTTTAGGGTTTTAGGATTTCATGGAAACATCATATGAGGTATGAGGATCATATAAAAGATCACATATCTTATAAATTACCACAATCTAATCCAAACCCATTACCGATGCACCCTTTAAGTCATGCACTCAGTGAGATTGATGGTTTAAAAATTCTTTGCAAGAGAAACTAGCAGTAAAGTGATAAAGTGAAAATATCATATATATATATATATATATATATAGATAGATTCTCTCTCAAAGATATTTAAAACTAAGGTGGTAAGAACAGAGTATGCCACATACAAAATATAAGGTGATAAAAAAGAGAACATAAACACTAATTGACAGATATTGAATGCTCATAATAATTATAGATGGTTTATAATATTCCTTTGATAAATAAGCATCATCATTCCTTCATCTCTAAGATAATCCAAAAAATATCTCCATATGTCCTTATCCAAAATAATGTCATTAGCTCAAAAACAATATCTTTGATCATAAAGGTGGGGCATGTGAGCACTAAATATATTATTTTAATGGAAGGAAATGTATATTATTTCATCCTCTAAGGAATATTCATTTATACCTTCATAATTTTTTATTTTCTCTATCCTTTTGTTCAATTTTACTTTATCAGCTTTGCTTTCCATTTAATATCTAAGGTATTTCCTCTTAATAATTTATGTTTCCATATCCTTATTTTTTATTGAAAAGTGCACCTTTATTAATGTAATAAATATAGTACATCTCTAGTCATATTGAAAAAATATGAGTGGAAAAGTTTCACCCCACAATCCAGGTCACACTGAGCTAAAAATTCCCTAGGAAGAGAAAAATAAAGCAACATGGACAACCCAAGGCCACTCAAACCATAAGGTGTACATCAAATAAAAAAGGATAGTAAAATCCTAAACAACAAGGAGATAAACTAAGTATTAGTAAAAAATAGTCGATAGAGGAGGAGGAGGCAAAGGAAAATGTGGGTTTCCTCCCCATCCCCTTAATCAAGATGGTCCTCATCAATAGGTAATGGATCCCATCCATCATCTTGTTACTTTTTCCATCTTCTTCCTATTAGGAGGGTAAAATGGCAAGGGCCAGATTCATAAACTTACCCTATAGAGGGGGCCAAACCCACCTCCACCAACACCTCTATTAAATTTTTCAGACCTATCATGGTGTGGGGATGACTAGTTTAAGAGAGAAGAGGGAATCCATATTTGATACCATTGACATTGAACCCCACAGCCACATCCACAAGGAGGAGAGTAATGGCAAGGAGGATCTGTAACCTCATGATTGATAGTGTACAGAGCATTTCCTTAATGGTCAAAGAGGATATACAGATGGTGAATCTAAAGATAAAATTTATTAGTTTGTACCTAGATATGGAGTTTAAAATTATAAATTAAAACAAATTTTTTAGTTGTAAAAAATCTCCTTTCCATTTATTCAAGATTAAAACAAACATTATTTCTAGTTTTGCAATTTTGAAAAATATTGTCAGCATGGAAAATCTACCAAAATATATTGTATCTTACAAGAAGTAAGGTAGATACCAATAAGAAATACATTTTCCAAGTGAGTAATTTGGGTCTAAAGGGTTCAAATAAGGTATGAATCCATCTCCAAGTAGAATGGGTATGAGGACAAAACTAAAAAAGGTGCTTAAGATTTTCTAACTAGTGATAAGTTGGGAAAATGTGATTTGAAACCCCCATGTGCTTGATACAAACACCTATAGGCAAACCCTAATATATAATACACTAAATTAAATTTTATTTTTTAGTCTCTATGAGAGCATCCAAAATAGTATCAAAACTTCTCTAGACCAAACAAAATGAAGGGATCAGAGATTCCATCAATGATTGAGAGTTTCAATGTCAATGTGCTAGGGAGCCAATAGATTATACCCCAATCAAAGATAATAATGACAAAAGGGTGTATTTTTAGTCCAATGCCAATCATTATACCAAGTAATAAGGGAGGAAACACCAATATTGTGTAAATATTCCTCATTTATGGAACTCTAAATCTTAGAAATGGAATTTGCATCTTCATTTTTAAGATTGAATTTGTCTTTAACAGTATTCCATATCCTTATTTAAAAGTGCTACCTCTAATTATTACATAAGGTAAAATAATCCAAATTACAATGAAAGAAGAGACCCAAAAAAAATTCAACATAAAATAAAGATATAATAACTTTTAATTTTAACTTTTCCTAATGTAAAAAATGTGTATTTTCCTATAGGAGAAAATGTAAAGGCAAAAACACATGGAGCTGAGAATTTAAACAATTAATTTCAAGATTGTGAAAATTTCATTGTATTATTGGTAGATCATAGGCAAATATTTCATAAAAAATAATTAAATTGGAAAATTATATTGCATCCATTGAGTTATAGAGTCAAGGTATAAGCTTATCCACATTGCAAGATTTTCAATCAACCTTTATTTTGTTTTGTTATTTCATTCAAAAGCAGGGTTCTAGGGGAGGCAACCCAAGTAAGGTGGAATTAAAATTCCCAATGAAAAATATTGGTATGGTGTACTAAACACAAAATATATAGCCTTTGTTTCCATTAAAATATCTATTGTGCCTAAAATTTTTGTGAAAATATTTACTAGAAATCATATAACCAACACATTTTTTTTATTATATATGGTTCTTATCCCCTTAAGACCCTATTTACAGCCACATAAACCTTTTAATGTATAATTTATCCATATGTTTTATACAAATGGTGTATATTTTTTCAAAAAATATGCCAATATTAAGAAATAATAATGTAAGGAAAATATAAGTAAATACAACACAAAGTAAATAAGATCTCCCTATGCTTCCTAATAGGAAATAGAGAAAGAATGGATAATTGATAAGTTGAAAGATAAAACATAAATAAATGAATATAGAGATGTGTGATTGAATATGACTCACCTATGATTAAATAGTGACTAATAAATACATGGAAATTTTTTTGGAATGGTAAAAAATATATCTCAAAAAGATGATAGGGGTCTAAGTAGGTTACTAATTTTGAAGTAGTCAAAAATAAAAATAACTAGTTACAGGTACTAAATGTGAAAAACTTTATCAAATATGGTCAAGGAGGTCCTAAAATTGATGTCCAGATTCTTTGGGTTTGAAAATTTCTAATATCCTTCATCAACAAAAAAATTATATGGTTTTATCTCAAATGAGTATAATTGATGCACAAAAATGTTTAAAACTCATCTCATTTGTAGTAACCCTAGCACAAGTTGAAAAACACATCCAAGATAAAATTATTAAATTAAATTTTCCTAGGACCCCTTGAGGTTTGCATATATATCACTATGTGATAATCAAGAATCAAAATAGTTATAGTGCATGTGAGTGTCACCTCCCAATTTTACATAATCCTTCTCCTTATATCCCTTTGATAATCAATTAATACTATATGATCCTTGATGCAATCTTTTTTTTGTACAAGTATGCATTCAAAATAATTTAGTATATGGTAAGGGCATAGTGTGATCAATGTGAAACTCCTTGAGAAGTGTGAAAAATATAGTATCAATGTGTGTATGTAACACCCCTCTTATCATACAAAATTATTATTTGTTATCTCTATATCATTTAGTTTTAGATGATGCATTTGTGATTGTATTATGCATAGAAAAGATATATGACCCTAGTATCAGCTAGACATTTGTGTTACTACTAGCTTAGGTTTTTTTGTTGGGATTTTGAATGGGTTATCTTGAATTATGAATTATATGAAGGCATGGTTTTGGTAAAACATGTTATTATATTAGTGGCTTATCATGAGGGTTATCATAAGTTTTTATATTTTTAATTACCTTGATAGATGTATAATAAATGGCTATGGAAAGGATGCTCTAAAACTATTTTAAATAATAAATACATATATTTTATTGGATGATGGATGTAAATACTTCAATGGAATGCATGAACATTTTTGTGTTATTTTGTGTTATATTATGCCTAGGTTATATTTTATTAGTGACAAGGTGTCTTATTATCATGTTGGTTACTATTTATATAACATAGATATATAAGAAAAATATTGATTACCAAGTTTAATGTGTTATTTTAGACCATGTGGATATGAAATTTTAGAATATTTATTATCTAGTTTATATTTTTATATATAATCATGCTAAATGATGTATTAGGATTCAAGATCATGTGGTTCATTTTGATATTTAATACCATTATTTCTATAGTGCATGATAATATGATAGTGATTTAATAGATGTGATAATATATGTGATGGACATACATAGTATATTGATTTCATTATTGTGATTATTATGTTCAAAATACAAGTGTTGTTGATTAGCTTATTAAAACTTTATTACTACTCAAATTATTGATTTTTATAGAATTATATATTGGAAATATATGTTTTTTCATTAAGTTTCCATGATATAGGTGTCCAAGGGAGTGGAAACAAATGCACAAATATTGGGAGACAATTAATTCCTAGTTTTGATTTACCACAATCCACCTTATCCCAAACCTTATAAATAAGGCATAATGTTTTGTAAATGTGGTTGATCAATGTGTTTTATGTTTCATTTATTATTTTTAATCATGATTTGAATAATATAAGTGACAAGCATATATTGAGTGTGTGGCATCCCTTTCCTTGTGATTTTTTACTTTTCCTAAAGCTATTGGAAGGGTCAAAAGTATATGTGGGGTGGTTTGGGAAAATATTCTTATGATTTTAAATTCTGGTTTGATATTTGGGGTTAATTTTTAGGGTGAATAAGACAAGTAGGAATTTTTTGAGGTGTTTTCTAGGTCCTAGGTTCATACGGGTTAAGATAGGATATTTTATCATTAGGTAGGAAGGTTATTTTAACTACATAGATCCTACAAAATAATGCTTAGAAATTGAGTTTTAAGAATTCTTGAAATGATATTTTCAACTACCTAGAGAAAATATTAGGAGTGTACAAGATTTTAATAAGTCTTAGGAAGGGAAAGAGTGCCATGTGTCAAAAGGTTTATGAAGGGGAAAATTTTGAAGTTTTCCATTTGTGTTGTCAGGGCAGGGGTGGGGTGGGGGGGTGTGGGGTTGATGCATGGGGGGAATGGGGTTAGGGGTTCCTCTTGAATTTTTTGTGCTTGGGATAAATCTTGAAGGAAAAGCTAGGATTTTGGTGCAAGGGAGATTGTGGGTAAGAGATTTGATGTAAGCCTTTATCCATTTATAATATATTTTATTTAATTTTTAATGTATATAAATGAACTATCTCATGTGTATGATGATAATTTTATAATTATGTTGGTGATATAAATTGTGTATTCTATGTCTTACAAATTTTGGGAAAAAATATGGGGAATTGGTGTATTATTATGATTAATTTTTATTTGCATTGGGAAGGGCTCTCTCATAATGTATTTGATAGTTTGATGAATGTTATTCATGTCAAAATTAATTATGTTTTTAGTGAAAAAAAATGAACTCATATAAGAGTTATGAGTAAGTGGTCACCTCCATTTTTTCATGTGTGACAAGTTTGGGGTGGGTGTTAAGTGGGGCTTGTATGGGAAAGTTGTGAATCCACTTGACCCTTTGGATTTTATGAAGTTTGGATTGTGTTTTTGGGGGAGTAAAATAATGTGGGTGTGTGTGTATGTGTTTATATTTTGTGTTTATTTATAAAGTATGGAGAAAATAGTGGATAAAATATTGTATGCGTATGCAAATATGAAGATGAAGAAGTGTATTATTCAATGAGTTATATACTTAGGGTGACCCTTTTTACTTCTAATACTTTTTTTTATCTTGGGGTGACCATCTTATCCCTTCATTAAGTGAGCTTGTGGCCCTTAACTTTTTTTAATCCTCTTTTCCCTCAAGATCCTTTTCTTTCTTGTGTATGTGTTATGATTTATGGGCTTGTATGCTTATATATTCAGTATATCATCATTATAAGATATTGTTAGCTGACATGTACAAATATAAATGAGAATTCTAATATGAGGGTAGACTTATGTAGGCTCACTTTAGAATTTAGGGATAGGTTTTAGGGTTCCATTTAAATATAGTTTTTAGATATAAAATACATAAGGGTGAGAATATAATCCTTTATTGAGATTGTTTTATATATTATTTATTATTTTTAATATCATTTATTTTCACTTATCCAAAGTTGGATATAATTTACCTTTCCATTAACATAAATACATGAAATTTAATTTATAGATGAATATATTAAGTATTTTAACATAAAAATTAAAAAGTGATGTAAATGAATAATACAATGCAAAATCCACATCAAATTAAATTTTATATTAGTTTCATCAAATGCTCATTAATTAGTAGGCCCTTGATAACATTGCATAAGCATGTATGTTTCCATAGAAGAATTAAAAATGTATACTTTAGAGACCTTTTCTAGTTTCATAACACCCTATGGCCTCTTATTAATTCCTTTGACCATTTATGGATTTATAGTTTACTAACCAACTGAAATGACTCCTTGGGGCCTTTTTGAGTTGAAGGTAATACAATTATCCTTAGTTGTTGTGACCAATAGTTTTGATTAACTTTATTGTCCATTAACTATAGAGCCACTTGTTTCACCCTTGTGACCTTTATCCCTTGTGTTGGTTTAACCCTATTATTAAACTTTTTTAAAAACTTCCGTATTTTACCCTTCTTTTATATGTGTTTTTATGGTCATGACACTTGATACCATAGAATTTTTCAACACCAAGAGCTCTAAGAACTTCTTTTATTTTACCTTTCCTTTTTCTAATTGAATATAATACATGAATTTATTCATATTAAGGATGCCACCTAGGACCAAATAGTAGGCATGTGTATGTCATCAATTTCATGTTATCCCTTAGACACCTCCTTAGATATCATAAGTGGATACACCTACTAGGACCATTGATAGGGAAGCTAGTAGGGATGAGAAGTATGCTAAAAAAACATGGTTATAAGTAGGCCAAGTAGTATGAGATACATGTGAGTATGGGACCCCAAATATTAAATGAAATACAACATATAGTTGGAATTATCTAGGATCAACTATCTCAAGGGCCCAAGGACTCAACATTTTGGGTTTTATAGCCATCATAGGTAAGTCAATTAAAATCTAAGAACTATGAAAGGTTTAGGATCCTTCAATGATATATAGGTGTCTGGTCAATGAAATATTTTGGGTTGGTTTAAGTAGGGAGACACACATGGTCATTAGAGGTCGATATCACTTGATGTTGGTTGACCCCCCAAATATTAGATAGGAGACATGGATCCAATATCTCTTGATAATTCACCTAGATTTGTGTCATAAGGAGTTTAAACACCATCTAAACACTAATATCATCACCTTGGAACATTTCATATAGGGTTTTTGAGGCTAATACTTAATAGAGACTTTTGTGCACCACATGATCAATATGCTTCATGACCTCCAACAATAAGTTGGTACAGTTGTTAAATATGATATAAATTTTCTAAATATCCTCTAGTATGTGGATTATCTCAATGATTAAAATACCATGCTTTACATATTTATCAAAGGACTAACTGTAAACATAGATAGATATGTTTCCATCCTTTCTTATTTGACCTTTAATATCATTTTAAAAAGATATTACCTCGATAAGGAGAAGTGAAATTTATCTCAATAGGACTATGAGAGGCTCAGAGGTAGTATTTAGTCATAATTATACCATAAATCTAAGGATTTATCTATCACCTTTAGAGGTATTTAGGACACCTTATCCCCCATACATACCACCTCAATAGCAAAAATAAATATAACACTTTTTCCCTTAGGTTCCTTGACATAAATATGAGTTTACAAAGTAGGCTTAGGGATAGGTAAATTACAAGGTTAAGAATCCACATATCTAAGGTTAAGAACCTATCCATGTATAGAAAGCATAGGGGTTCTAATGGGTAGATATTCCAAGGTTATAATAAGGATACTACATGAGTGGCTTTTCCTTGAGATGTATATTTTATTTTTTATGGACCTCATTGATTTAGGGATTAATCATAAATATACACAACTATCATAGGGTTTAAGGTAACACCACCTAATTAGACAATACGATATTTTATTATAGGTAATAAGGTCTATGTAATAGTTGATCATCTCTAAGTAGAGAACCATGTAACTATTATAGATTTTATATGTATGATACGTGGTATGATAGTATCAATTATTTTCAACCTAAGGTTGTTTAACATAAATATGAATGTAAAAGGTAGGCTTAGGGATAGGTAAATTACAAGGTTAAGAATCCACATATCTAAGGTTAAGAACCTATCCATGTATAGAAAGCATAGGGGTTATAATGGGTAGATATTCTAAGGTTATAATAAGGATGCTATGGGAGTGGATTTTTCTTGAGATGGATATTTTATTTTTTCTGGACATCATTGATTTAGGGATTAATCATCAAGATTCACAACTATCATAGGGTTTAAGGTAACACCATCTAATTAGACCATATGATATTTGATTCTAGGTTATAAGGTCTATGTAATAGTTGATCATCTCTAAGTAGAGAACCATATAACTATTATAGATTTCATATGTATGATAGGTGGTATGATAGTATCCATTATTTTCAACCTAAGAGTGAAAAATTCCTTTTTTACCCTATCATATTGGAGCATTTTAATTTGGTGACTTCTATAAATTTATGTTGTTATAAGGTTGAGATGGCTTCTATAGCCAATATGTCAAGTATCTTTATTATGACCTTTTATATCCTTGATCTCGAGGTGTTCACCACCACTTTGAATCCACCACGTTACCCTTGGGCTATTATGATGTAGTTATATGGATGGATATGTTATATTCCCACCAATCCCAATTGGATTGATATGAAAAAAATTGAGCATGTAGGTGATCTTGGGATAGAGATGGTAATTTCAAGGATTATAAATATATTTTCTCTTTACATTATCTTTATCATTCATATTAGGTGGAGTATCCATAAAGGATTTCATTTCTATACCACTCAAGTGAATAATAGGTCCAAGGATGAGAATTATGTGACCACCCTTGATGTTCATCCCATTTTATATGAGTTTTATATTGTCTTTTCAAGTGATTTCATATGCTTACCCCTGAGGTGAAACATAAAATTTATAATGGATTTGGTGTTATGGATAGATTTAATCTCAAAATATCTACACAAGATGCAAACCCATGAGTTTAGGATTTAGTTATAAAATTTATAAGATAATGGATACATATTTCTTAGTTTATCTCCTTGGGGTGTATGTATGATCTTCATAAACAAGGAAGGCCCTTTTCACTTGTGCATTGATTATAAATATTTGAACAAGGTAACTATCAAAAATTGGTACCCTTTTCCTATGATTATTGACTTTTTTATCAAATGAAGAGATATAAAGTGTTCTTTAATATTGTCTCAAGTTTATATATCATAATTTAAGGATTATGAATTTACACATTTATAATACTACTTTTCTTACCTATTATGGTCACTTTTAGTTCAATATGGTACCATTTGGGCCAACCAATACCCCATTAGTATTCATGAGCTTGATGAACATAATTTTACAATAATAAATAGAATAATTTATATTTATATTCATGGATGGCATCTATATTTTATCTCACTCAATTGAGAAACATAAGTTTCACTTGAAAGGTTTTGTAGTGTTTTTTGGAGCATCAATTGTATGGACACATTTCAACTTGTGCCTTATTTTCTACCAAAGTGTACTATTTTGGCCACATCATCTCCAGTGAGGTTATTTATATAGACCCATCTAATATATTTACTATCATGTAATTTGAAATGATCCCAAAAAAATGATTGCCCCTTCTTTCAGAGTTCTCAATGGAAAAAGAAATGTTTTATAATATAAATTTTGGTTTTGTATAACATAATACCATGTTTAGTGCATGAAGACCTTAGCTGGGGTAATTACCCATAAAATATTTTATAGGTAATATTATTTACGTAGGTATATCCTTATGTAATTTATGGTTTATTTATATGTGATTCATATAGATATATTTGAGACTGTATGGTAGCAAACACCTTCCCAATAGGACCACCTAGTTATCCTTATCCTACCTAAGTGTTTGACATTCATGAAACCTATTATAAGCTAAGCTAGTAAATTTTCTCTTCTTTGAGCTTGGGCTAACTAATTTAAGCACTTATGTTATTTATGTTATTAAAATAGGTATCTAACAAGTTCAAGTAATGGTTCTATTTTTTATAGAATTTGGAATTTAGACTATGCCTATGCAATTCAAGCTCTTGATACATGTGAAGGATCTAAATATTAATACCCCTAAATTTAGATCATTTTACCATGATATATGGTTATATGATCATCATGCCTCATACCTTCACTTTAGGAAAATAATTGCCTTTTCTAGATAATTACTATGTAATTTTTATCAAGACAATGTTGTTTATAAATAGATATAATATTCTTAACTCATAGTGGTATCATTCTTTCACAATACCATCTTGAAAATATACTTATATAGATGCATATCTCTCTATTTTTATTTATATATCACTTGGTCATAATAATGAGACCAATAATTTATGTTACTTTGTTTAAATTCATAAATCCAAAATACATAAACTTCTAAAATCTAGTCCTTTAGGAATGTTAATATTGATTTGATTTATCAATCATTTTCATGTAATAAATAACATAATAAAAAGCCTCTAATTCATTTAGGCATGATTTATTTCATTCATTAGATTTTTTAAAATGCGTATACAAATGAAGAAAACTTTTTGTCATTATATCACACCATGTGCTTAATCTTAATATGCCTTAGTTGTGAATGAACTAAGGTTAGAATAATAGATATTTATAGCCTTAATTAATTTAAAATGAGGATTTTATATTGCCTCCTATAACGAATATATTAAAATAGATACCTTTACCAAGTTACCATTAAGTGGGTGATGACATAATCAGGTCATTGTGACTAAAAAGAGCAATGTTTGTGTGTAACTATCTTGTTTTAGATCCATTAATATCTAAAAAATTATACAATATCATTTGCTAAAAATTAAAAATAGATAATTCTATTAAGTAAAGATAAAACCTAATATTAATTCAAATTGGCCTTTGTTCGAGTGTTATTGCTTAAATTATAAGGCTGAAATTGAAACATAGCCAGTGAGTAATAATTCCTTTCTAAACCACTTACTCTTTCATTTCCTTTGGAAATAGAATGCTTTCAATTTTATCTCATTTATGTAAATAAAGGATCAAATGTCTAAATTAAGTATGCAAGCCAAGTATTATGGAGAAATAACTTGTATAAGAAGTGTAATAACTATTAAAGAATTAGAATAAGTTTCATGTCATCTTAAAGTAAGAACACCTAATGGTAGTTGTTAATAAGTAAGATGAACCAATTCAATTACAACCATGTAAATGAAATTTATAGCCAATTAATCCATAGTAATGGAGTGTAATGACTAATTAAGCAAGAATGTTTTAAAGCAAAGTACAACATTTTACTTGCTTATAAAATCTAACTAATCATCTAATTACAACATATGATTACATTAATCTACGTGTTAAGATATTGCATAATAGAGGTGATGTAAGTTTAAATAAGACCTTAACTCAGCCATATAATCATCTAGGTTCAACATTTAATAAATGCTTCCATAGTTAATAATCACTAATTTTTATAGCATAATCAAATGAAATAAAATGCCATACTACAACTGAAATTATTTTCTAATCTATAAATCAAATAAAATATGAGATTATTATATCTATACAGATGAAAATTTAAAACCTTTGAAACTAATTTAGTAATCTTAAATCTAAAATAAAACTTCCAATTAAAGAGGTAATCAAGCAAATAAAATATGTAAGTGTATATAAGTAATGCATTTGAAATTTAAATGTATTGAACTAATTTTATATGATACAATATTATGAAGGAGACATTAACATATAGCAGTAGTATTGATTCCAAACTAGAATATTAACAAGTCATTTATAAATCATTTTGCATAAAAAATGAATTAAAATCACAATATACAATAATAACCAACTGATTGAAAACATTTATATTTCTCCCAAAAGTTATCCCATCTTGACCCATTCTATAAGTCCCCCAATTGGTGGCCTTTACCACCCCCAACCATCAACTAAGAGGTTGAGTCTAGATTTTATGACTTTAGTAATATAGGTAAAGACACTAAGGGGATGAACCAAATAACTTGCATCAGTATAAAAATAAAAATTTCACATTGAAACTTTAACACAGCCATTCATAATAACCTTGGCAATCTAGTTTTCATCTGAAGGATTTTAGAAGTCAACTATTGACCCATTTTGATCTCATTTACTTCATCACTTATTCCAAGTAAACAAAAATAAAACAAATAAGATACAGTCATAAATTAAGAAATAAAACCATATCCATCACTGAGATTTTGACATTATATTCATTTATTAATAGTTATCTATTTATGAAAAAATTAGTCACTTCTAAATAGTTGGTTGTATTTAAAACTTAGTAACTCAAATGATTATAAAAAATAAATTTGTAACCCCAAGTATGAAAAATAAATCATTTAAATTATTTTTCTATAAAATGACATACTCAGTGAAAAACTAAATTTAAAAACCCTCAAAACCAATAGAAAATATTCATCAAAAACCCATGAAAATTGGTGCACACATTTTGCCAGCATAACAACCTAAAAATTGACTTGCAAAACCCAAAAATATAAGCAGTAGATAAAATATTAAAATGGCTAAATAAAATAATAAATTTTTTGCTTATGGGTCGAACCAGGTCACCATTTCAAAAGGTAAACAAAATGCCAAAAATTAATTCTGCTCTAGGTCAACCCAGGTCACCATTTTTAGCCAAATGATATAAATAAAAACTAGAAATGATTTAAGACACTTAGCCATAATTTTGTAAGTAGGGTTTGAGCTGAAACTAATTGATTTTTAAAACCCCAAATCTGAAACTAAAATTTATTTAGCATCCATGGAAGGGATAATAGAGATTTTTGAAAAACAATCTCTCTACAAACCCTTATAGGTTCATCAGGAAGTCATTTGACTTCCTTATGAACCTCCAAGTAATTTTTTTTCTTATTTATTTACTTTCCATTAAATCTAGAATAAATATTTTTTCAAGAAAATAAAAATAAGCAAAAACTTACTTTTTTTCTAGTAACAATGGAGGAGAAAAACATAATTTTTTGTGTGTTTCTACTAGCTTGCTAAGACTCCTTATCTAGTTGTAGCCAAGTAAGAGGTTATCTCTCCAAATTAGGGAATTTGTGCCCTTCATCAAAACTTCTATATATTAAGATTCCTACGGGTTTTATCTTTTCTCCCTTAGCTCTTCTACACTTCCCTTTTCTTTCTCTCTTCCTTATCCATGCCTCCCTCCCTCTTTCTCATCCCTCTCCCCTCTAACCCCATGACCCAAGTAAAAAGACGTAGTTTGGGGGGTGAGCTAAGATCCTCCCAAGTGCCTAAATCATTAATGTTAGAAATTTAATTTTTCCCAAAACAAAAAAAGGATAATGATAGTCCAAATTGGATTTGTTAAAGACCTAAAAAATGCCATATTAAAATTGGATATGGGTCAAATTCCATGCCCATGGTGAAAGTGGCAAATTTTTAATGTGTCAAATATCATTATTAATAATTTTTAATTTATCAAGTAATAAATTATTACCAATTTAACTTAGAATTAATTTGTTAAGGTCCCTTTGTTAAGAGTTAAAGGAGGGGAGTGGCAAGAGAGGGGGTTTATAAAATCAATGTCAAGTTACACCTAAGCAAACAATAATATTATTTTAATAAAATAAGAATAAAAATGAAACTAGATTCAGTCAAGATTCGTGAACCCACAACATCAAATAATCTAAGGGATCAATGTTGCCTAAACTCAAGAGATAAATAAGATGAAATGATAAAAAAATCAAAATAAACACCCAAGTGACCACAAAACAACTAACCAAAATAATCACATACAAGCAATAAAATCAAAGTTATAACCTTTTAAAATTTACAAGGGAAGACAAGCCAAAAAGCATGATGGACAAGTCAAGAAGATGATTAAACTAAAAATTAAAATGACAAACTGCTACAAATTTTAGTTCATTAATTTTTCCCCTTTTTACCTATGCCAAATACTTTTATTCTTTATCCCCTAACCGCCAAAATCCATCTTCAGCCTAGCTCATTTCACATGTTCTTGTACCTAAAAATTGGATTAATATTACCTACAACATATAATTATATGTAAGGAAAAATTGAATATCATTACATAAAAAAATTAATATTAGAACCAAATATCTCATATACAAACATAAAATCTAGCTGTAATATTTTGTTCATCATCCAAAATATTAAAATAATAGTTCCAAATGGTGTTGTATAGTGTAAAAGCATGTTGAAACTAAGTATAATAGTATGAAAATGAAATATGTAAGCGGGGTCATAATAGAATTTTCCACACTTAAAAAAATGATTTAGGTAGAGAGATTTGTGCCATTGGTAGGATATTATCAAAAGTTAATTTATGACTTATTTTGTATTTCTCATCTTATTTTTTCCCCTTAGAGGAAAGGGAATAAGTTTAAGTGGATCAATAGGTATGAGAGTGAATTATATATTATGAAAGAAAGCCTTATCAATATTCCCATTCTTATAAATCTTATTCTATATAAGTATTTTTGGTTTAAGAAAATGCTTCTCATGATGGTTTAGTGGTCATTCTCATGCAGAAGAATAAGGTATTAGATTACAATATAGAGGTCTAAGTATTATGAGATTAATTACCCTACTCATAATTTATAGCATGTAAAAAGTTTACATTTTTTTATTGTAATGGTGGGACTTCTTATTAGGTCAGCAATTCATTTTGAGGACCAATCATTGGAGCCTACAAAATATTTTCACAAAACCTAACCTTATCAATTTTCAATTCCTATGAAACATTTGAGAATATTATCAAAAATTCATATAAGACTTCTCTTGTATTTATCATCTTATTATTATTTGGGAATAAGTTTGAGTAGATCAAGAGGTATGAGAGGGCTTTCTATATTACAAAGGAATGCTTCATCAATGCTCTCATTCTTATAGTTCATAGTCCAAATAAGGATTTTTTATTTGTAAAAAAACTTCTCATGATGGTTTAGGGGTCATTCTCATGCATAATAATAGGATAGTGGCTTAAAATCTAAAGGATTAAGTACTATGAGATTAATTACCCCAGTCATAATTTATAACATGATGCAATTATAAATTCTCTATTATAATGTGGGGACTTATTTCTGGGTTAGAAATTCATTTTGAGGACCAACCATTTGATCCCATGAAATAATTTTACACAACATAACCTCAACACCCATTAATGGCATTGGATGGAGATCCTCTATGAGTGTCATTCTAATATATGACATATCAAGATAAATTGGAATGTGGTTGTAGATTCCCTTAGTATGAAGCATCATAATTTAGAAAAAATACCTTGGATTAGGGGATGAATCCTTGATCAAATCCCTAAATAAAACTTATATTAGGATGTGTATTATTATATTGAGTCATAGAGGTCCCATGTGGAAAATATTTTTCATTATTCCCTTATAATTAGATGGTACTTTATGCCATAAAGGTTATATCTATGTGCCTAATTTAGGATATTTATAGCATTTTATCTTGTTGAAGGTGTATCAAGCCCCTTATTCAGTATATTTAGGGATTAATAAGATGCACATAAATCTATGATAGATATACTTAGGGACTAGTATAAGTAGAGATATAGTCAATTTTCTTCATGATGCCTTTAGTGTCATTGGGTCAAGGTAAAGAATTATCATCCAACATGACTTATCTATTTACATGAAACTCCAAATTGTAAGTGAGATATGTTTTATATGGATTTAAATATCTTTATTCTAAATTATACATATTGACATGGTCCCCTTATGGTGGGAATCAATAGATTGACCAAGGTCTCCCAATTTTCTCCCATAAACACCTCATTTAAAGCCATGCCAATGTCAGTACATTTATTATATGACAATAAATCTACATGGTATACCCCAAAAGATCATTTATGATTGTGATTTGGTTTTTACATTGAGTTTTTAGGCCACTTTTGGGAGGAAATGGATAGACAACTCAACTTCAACATGTCCTAGCACCTAAAGATGGATGACTATGCAAAGAAGGTGAACTAGGTTTTAGAGTAAATTTTGTGAATTTATGTGATAGATCAGAATTCCTATTTGGAGGATTACCTCTACCCAATGTATTTTTCCCACAAAAAATACAAAAATTCAATTAACATGACACCTTACAAGTCATTATATGGTAAAATGTTGGACACCCTTGTGCTAGGTTCAAATAGAGATTATGTTTCAATAATCTATGCATTAATGTAGGATATGGAGTAACATGTGGTTCTCATTCATTATCACTTTCAAGAGATATAGGATTACAACAAAAAGTATATGTATGCTTGCTAACAACAAGGATTTTTTAATGTATGTGGAGAATGCATTAATATAACACCATATTTTTTGGTGCCATTTATATTTAAGAGAATAATGGGATATATTTATGCCATTTAACCTTGGCATCCATCGTGTCATATGTCTATGATGTATTCCATGTTTCTATTTTGTGGTGGTATGTTTCAAATTCATCTCATTTCTTAGATTGGACAAGATTTTAGATGAAGGAGGATAATATCTCGTAATGGATCTTATTTTTTTATTTTTGTGCATTAGATATTTGGACTTTAGGGTCGAGATATGTACCATGTTAGAGTCTAGTGTGATAGATATTATGAGATAATAACCACTTAGAAGGATTTTACTCCACTATAGGCTTGGTATGCTTACCTTTTTTTATGACTTCTAAGAGGAATAATCTTTTAATGGGAGGGGGATGTGATGAACAAATTTTAATTTATATTATAGTTGTATTATATACTATATTAATACACTTAATTATTAAATATCAGTATGGGGTGCCTAAAAACTTTATAATTGTTCCTATTTTCATTTGTATTCATGTTGATTATGGATTTGAAATTTACTATGTCATACATATTTGTTTATGTCATTTATATGATGTACATGTTTGAATTTTATTATGACATTGATTATGATATAATTTTTTATTTAAAATTTAGCATTTATTTTGTTATACATGAGCGATAATGGCTATGTGATTTATTAAATAACATGTTCTTCAATCATGTTGGTACAATGTGATGTATATGTTTGGACTATGTTTGTGGTAGTTAATTTAGTACATATCCTTTGGGAGGGTATTAATGTGCTAACATCAGTTTGATCATGATTACAAATGAAAAATTATTCAATTGATTATGATATTTTAACACGTATGTGATGACTATATATTGTGTTGATAATAAATTTTATTTTATTATAACATACTCTTTCTATTGGACATATTGATGGTTTCATTAAACATGTAGTAAATGTGGTTTTCAAAAGTAGGATGAGGGACAAGGGAATACCATTTTGACCATATAATCACAACTAGTCCCCTAGCTATTATACATAATCACTTATATACTTTATCTAATTTATTACACACACCCCTTATGTTCATTTATATATGACCATGTTAAATCCATCTGAATGCCCTCTTATCATAATATGACTTTAGACCAATTCATCCCCCTATTTCATAGGAAAATGTTGAATAGATTTTATTTATAAAAATAAAAATTCTTAAAGCTAACATTTCCTCATATTTTAGTGTGCCCCTTTATGGGGTGCATTAAACCATGTTCAAAATATTCTATTTCAAGTTAGTTTTTCTCACCCAAGATTGCAAATCTCTTGCATAGAAGTTGTAGGAAGTGAACCCATGGGAGTGGATGCATGTTCACTCCTCATTGGGTATTGTATACAAAAACCCATACCTATTTTCTACTTAGAATTACCTAGTTTAATCACTTTTTCAAATATGTAAAGTGGATAAGAGATAAAATAAAGAAGTAGGTTTGAAGAGGAAAAGGTAGATTCAAGTGAAGTGTAAAGTAGGTGGTACATGCCACTATTTCTATTTTATATTTTTTTATGGTTGTGGATTTTTTTAGCCTCTTTGTGTTATTCATTAATTTAATTTATGTTTTGGAAAAATATTTCTTCTTTATTTTTTTGAATCATTAAGGGATTAATTTTAGGTTTTATAACTTTTATATGTTGTAGGCTTTTTAATATGTTATGCAATCCATATTTTTATTTTTATGTGAAAGGTATCAAGTTTGGGACAACTTATGTATGTGTTTTATATAAAATTCACAAAATAGGTAAATGAACTATGCAAAATGAGTTAAACTAGGACATATGATTCTACATTAAATAAAATTCAAAACAATAAAATTAGAATATTAACATTTTGAAAATAGGAACAAATATGACAAGCAATTGATAAATACAAGTAATAGAAATGAAATGATAAATAAGGCTAGAATTAAAAACATTTGGTTAAAATAAAAAAATTGAAATTGAATATGGGTTGTGTATATGAATTTGCAAGTCTATTTGAAATCTAATTGTCAAATAATTAAAATATACATTCAAAACTTAATATGTTATTATTGAATGTGTATTAGGAGGATTTGGTAGATCTCCAAATCCATACTTTTAACCATAAAATATGTATTCAGTTTCTAAATATGTCTACTATGGATTCTATATTTTTGCATGTAATTACACTATAAAATGTCATACAATATTATGTGATTGTAAAATGAAGATTTTAAGAAAAATGTGTTGAATTTCTTTTTTTATTCATTGACCTAACCCTTAAAAATAATAGCAAGACAATTATGTTAGGTAACCTTGTGAATTATCATGTATTCCTATAATGTGTATGGAATAGCATGTCAATTCATTGTGAAACTAAATTTATAATTTTAACCTTATTTTAGGTTGAAATTTAGGTGTATCACTAGTCTTAGATTTGAATGCTTATTTTCCTTGATATTTAAAGGTAGTAGATATAGAGGTGATAGATGTGTACTAAAGTATATTGGCCTCTAAAATTTTCATCTCAATTATGTGAAGCATGTGGAAACATTTCAACAAAATATTATTAAGTTTTAAACATAATTCTATAATTTAAATATCGATATCATGTATTATTTAGGGGTTTTATAACTCTTTTATATTGTAATTTTTGTTACATGGTGTGCAGTCCAACTTATTATTTTTAAGTTTAAGATATTGGTTCAAGGTAACCTATGTATGTGTTTTAATTAAAATGAATAAAAAGGGGTAAATGACTTATGCACAATGAGTTAAATTATGACACAAAATATTATACAATAAATATAATTCAAAATAGTAAAATAATAATCCTAAGGTGCAAAAAAAAGGAATAAACAAGGCAAGTAATTGATAAAGACAAATAATCTAGTAATGAAATGATAAATAAGGTTAGAATCAGACACACTGAGCTACTGAACTAAAAATTTGTAACTGGATTTGGGCTATGTAGATGACTTTATAATTATATGTTGAACCTAAGTGTTAAATTATAAAAGCATGGATTCATAACTTAATTTGATATAGTTGAATGTGTACTAATAATATTTGGTATGTCACCAAATATGTACTTTTTATAACCATTAAATATATATTCAACCACCAAATATGTACTCTTCTCTATTCTATATTTTTTTATTTTATATGAAATTGCACCATCAGATATCACATAGTGTTGTGTGATTTTAATATAAAAATGTCAATAATAATGTGTTGAATTATACTCATTTCAATCATTGAATTAAACCTTGAAAATAACATCAAGACAAGTGTTTTAAGTAACCTTGTGAATTGTTGTGTGTTCTAAGAATTTGGATGGACTATCCTATCGATTGGTTATGAAATTACATTTACAATTTGACATCATTATTATATTTAAAGGTAGGCACATCATTAGTGTTAGCTTTTAATTCTCATTTGACATATTTTGAGCTAGTATATATAGAGGTTGTATATGTCTACTTAAGCATATTGTCCTTTAGAATTTTAATCTCAATATTGTGAAGCATGTGGAAACTTTCATTAAAATTGGTAAGTTATAAACATAACTTTATATTTTTAATATTGATATCAAGGATTTTGTGTGTTATTTCCTTAAGCATAATCTTGAATCTAAGAACATAGTTAACAATAATCTCACAAGGTCCTTCTTTGATTTTAAATTTTTTTTATAAAATGTGACATTTTGATTAATGTATATAGAAAAATGATCTAGGAATAAATCAGCCAAATCATTATATAGATGCACAAATCCCATGGGTAGGGATTAAAACAAATATAGGGCATAATCATTGAGTCTTATAGGAAAAATATTTCTCATATTTAAATCATCATGATAAAAACAAAATAATGATGAAAAATAGTCCCTAATGTGGTGTGAAAGGTCACCATTTCTACTCTAAATCTAATTTAGGTAAAAGATAAAATAAATAGGTGAAGGATAAATATATATCTTAGTATCCAATTGGTAGTATAATATTTCATAAGATGAAACCACATGATTAGGATATTGAGATGCTTGAGATAGTTATGTAAGTTATATTTTCATAGATCAAATTTTTGAATCAATGGATCTTGAGATGCACCATTATGTGTAATAGTTTAAACATGATTAACACTGGTATATGTATGTGTAGGAATGGATTACCTCATACAAATAGAATTTATAGTAATGGAGGCATGATTTTTATTTGAATATGTCTAAGACCAAAATATAAAATATAAGAATTAGGTCTTATTTCCACATTAATATTTTAGGGAACCATATAATCCATGGATTATATGGGAAAAGTAGGATTAACCTAAATAGGTGTAGCACCTAGTTGAGGCATATAAGTATTAGGAGTAGTAGGAACTCTAGCCTCAATACCTAATGTAGAAGTATATCCTAA
>JARHVA010004655.1:0-175000 GCA_037957365.1 Torreya grandis
AAGTGTCTTGTGCCCTAAAGTCATTAAATTTATAAATTTAATGTATACCTATAGTTAGCCTAAGTTATTTAATGTGAGATATTTTGCAAAGGGATTGGTATAATTATAAGATAAATTCTCATTCATTCCTTACCTAATAAAAACCTAGAAACTTATTACCTCTCACAAGGTAACTTACCAAAAGCACTCAATCAAGAATTCAAGAGAGTAAAATGTCCCTATTTTATCCTATTTCCATACCAGTCATAGGAACAACAAACCTAAATTTCTAAAGTATTGAAGGATCATTCCATAGACCATATTTTCCAAGTTACAAGCTTAGTCACTCTATGTACTTACTTATCACACATTTGATGATATAGGTACAAACTAACATGTAGAGGATAAGTACATAAGTTTTAGGTCCTATTCAGAGTATTGGATATGTAGGAAGTGCTCATTGACCTAAGGTTCTTTGGGGTAGGTTAACACTGTGTGCCCACTGACCCATTTTTACCATAGTCACTATGAATATGAAGAGCTAGAATTTTTTTGATTTGATAAGAAGCAATAGTCTATGACCCTAATATGAATGAAAAAGAGTGAAGGCAACATAGAACCTAGAAGCATCCAAGTGATCACATTTAATTTTAATAGGTAATAACTATTGAACACCTACGTCTATACTAGATAATAGTGTTGATGTAACCATCCCTGGTTGACACAAGTGTCTATAGATATAAAGGTACAATTTCCAAAATTAAGTAACTAATCTAGAATCTAGATCAAATCTATTTTATGCCTTAGATCTATATTAGTAGTAGAACCACATAGATATATTTTTTTCAATATCATAGCAATATCTAACATAATATTACTTTCTTTCTTTATCATATATCAACATAATAAATTCTTAATATGTTTATCTAGTTTTTGAAAATATTTTCCATGCTTTAGAGATAGTCTACCATATTTGTACCCTATGATATCTCTACCCTTTTAGCCCTATAATCCCTATATTTATATTTTAGGGTTAAATAAATACTTTCCCTTAATAGAAACTTCTTTCAAAATTAATTACAATAGATTCATAAGGAAAGAATAAGAGAAGGTGCCACCAAAAATTGTAAGGATGAAGTTATGAAAATCAAGAATATCCATTAAAGTAAATTTGAGGTTAAAAATGGGCCTTCTAAAAAATCATTAAAAAGGGATGATGTTTCTTATTAATAAAAATATTAAAATTAAAAAATACTTAACCCATAATTAACTGCATGAATTAATGTGTCTTACTATTTGAGTTAATTAGTATAAGCATTTATCAATCATCCTAAAAATGATCTTCATATTTTATGTAAATTATTTAACTTTGATTGAAAAGGAGCCAAATTTAAAGATAACCCCAAAAAAATTAAAACCAAATTTTTGTGGCACATGTTTCTTTGCATGTTATAAGAATTCAAAACACATATTATGGGATGTTTCCAATCAATAAAATTGTTAATAAAATTACTAATGTTGATGTTGATGCACATTTTATATTTTGTCTCTAAATTCCATGTGGAATCACATCATCAACACTCATTTATAAAACAAATCCTCGATTGTTATTATGGGAAAAAATTGTAGGCATGTTAACATTGAGGTGTATGCTTTGCTGAAGTTGCAACATATTTATATTTTTGAGGAATCATATATACTATCCCTTCACATAATTATGTAAGTCTAAATGGTCCCTTATACCATTCATGTTTTTCACCTAGTGTGTCATGTTATTAGTCCTGAAGCGATAACTAAAGGAATCAATCTCATTTAACTTTTGATTAAACTATTCCTTCTCTACCAATAAAAATCCTTTATTATTTTATACATTGAAATACTTAATTTTTAAAATAGTTAAATTATTCATTTTTAAACAAAAAATATAAAAAAATATTTAAGTGCATTCTCATTGGTAGAAATTAGAAAAATGTTATTAAAGGGCAGATAGGTGATGTCATCAAGAACTGGAAGTCTCTCACTATAATCATGTTCAATTGCTATTAATTAGGAATGTTAACATCATTATACTTTATGATCTACAAGGAAGCAATGGTGATAGTTTAATTTTTATGTATGAATAATGCATAACATGTAGGCAGAGGAAGGTGGAAAAGAAGATGAAAATGATAACCTTTTCAAATCCAAGAATTAAAACAATAAGGGATCTGAATGCTCACCAAAGGAGAATGCAATGATTGTTGAGAAGTTAATGGCTAAGTTTAAAATTAAAGCTGAGGAAGATGTCAAATTTAATTGGCAATCCAAACCAGTTGTTGGTCACCTTAGAATATTGAGCTTCTCTAGGCTTTTTGAGTCTGTAAACTAAGGTTTCTTGATAAATTTAAAAAAAATGTTTGGAATTTAATTGTGTTGAATGATCTTTTTTTCCTTTAAAATGGTGGTTTAAATTTATATTTCTCTTTAAGAATAGAAAATATAGGAATTAAAATTAAATTTAGGTGATATAATGCATTTATTTTACATTTTACATGTTTGCCTAGATATTTAAATTTGACATAACACAAACATAGAGATCCAAAATAGAGGCTATAACTACCATCTTTCATCTATGAATTCATATCCTAAGATCCTCCTACTCAATGTACTATGTCTTTTCAGGAGTTGGAAAGTAAGCTCTCTCCATTTGTATATATTGCTAAATGCATTTTTATTTCACATTGAAGCTTTGTATTTATAACCATAAGTATTTATCTAATTAATAATGGGTTTTGATTTGTATCCTACATCTTGAGTAGTGAGGTGATTCATCTTCTAGAATATGAATAAGTTATAACTACCTAAAAGATAATAAATTTAGATCTAGATATCTATAATTATTACAATTTTAAAGTAGAAACACAATTTGTAGTTGGGAAACCAAAGGAAAATATCTATGAAACTACCCACAAGTTGGGAGCCCATTTCTAATGATGGGTATCCATGGTCATGGTGCTTTCATTAGGTAATGGTTCCTATTTGTCTATCTACATCGCTACATTTCTTTGCCATTTAAACTAACATTTAAAATTTTAAGATTGATGATTTTTTAGAGCAATCAAGGGAAGTGTATTTGATTACTGCTATCAAAATACCATGTGCCCTATTGTAGTTTTAAAAAAAAAGGTTTTGTAAGGATTGGGAAGGTGAGTATACCCTTTTCTAGCTTGCTAATGTTGTGTGAGAGATGTATATATTCTAAGAGGAGGTTTGGAGAACATAAAAACCACATTGAGTGTAGGGGATGGGAATGCCACACATTTTTTATTTCTCCTATGAACATTATGTAGGTAAAAGGCCATATTAGGCTTAAGTTTTGTGCTTTCTTGAGGGAATGAGTGAATGAAAGTAATTCTCCCATTTTGATTTCTGGAATATTTTTAAAGCCATTGGCTAGAAACCAAATATATTAATCCATATGGTAATAACAAGGTATAAATAGAGCAACTATATTCCACAACATTCTCAAAAACACATTCTAAAACATCATAAAGGAGTTAACATAGAAATTAGAGAAAATGTTGCAAAATTCCCTCAAATTGGAATTAAAACCTATCAAAAGGGCATATTATTTGAAGGCAAGCTCAAAAAAATTCACCATTTAAGAGGAAAATAATGTCACGACCACAAAAAACCCAATGATATTAATACCTAACATTTTAAATAAAATTAAAACCATTAAAGCAAAAATCGCTCAACATATTGTCTGAGAAGTCTTTGATCTCTCCTAATCTAAAATGAAAACTACACTTATTATTCCACTTTTCTATAAATGCTTTGCCTTTGGAAATTAATGCATAGCCTCTGTGGATAATTTCTCCATGCAGCTAAACTTTGAGCTTAGGCATCATAAAAATAATGGTTTAGCCTTTTATTCTTGAGCTTCACCATCTAGTGTATGCCTATCAAGTCCTTGCTCAATTCTTCACTCAAATACATAGTAAACTTGCTTTTACAAAATAAAATAACTTTTAGTCTAGATGATAGTTGTATTTAAACTTGCATTGTATTATTTCAATTGAAATTTGGATTGATATTATCTATATTTCCATTAGTACATATTCCAACCATACCCTTTCCAACTTTACACCTCAGCACAAGCCAATGATATTCCTCTTGAAGATCACGACACAGAGAGAACAAGAATTTTATTCCATGTACAATGTCAAGTCACTCTTATTAAAATCATACATGTTATTATTACTATCCATCAATCACAAAGACATATATTTATGGTATATCCTTAGTAGTGAAGGCCCTACCTTACAAAGTAGAATATTCATCCTTTAGTAAACTCTTGAGTCTTGACTACTTGCTACTTGATCATAAGAGTTAATCTGTTAAAAATTTTCCTTCCAAGAGAAGTTGAAATGTTGGGTCTTACATGTATCATCCAATAGGTCATTTCAATATATTTCACACCCTTATTAATTTGCATTCATCTTGCACCCAATCTTGTCAATGTATAGATCAACACTTTCTAATTGATTTCCAAATCAGAATTATTGTCAAAGATTTTATGTTCTTCCAAGCTATCAACTATGCCAGGTCCTTTACAAGAAACTTCTAGTAAAAAAATACATTTAATAAACCATACAATAGGTTTAATTCTTGCATCCTGTAATGTCATCATGAACATAAAGATGCAATATCACAATGATTTAAACTTTAAAGTAGCCTAGTTCTGAGGTCCCTCAGTGAGGATGTACTCCATATAATTAAGGTCAAAATTGATGTATTTTTTAACCCTAAATATAGTTAAGTAGAAATCCAAATAAAAATCAATAAATGGACAAGCCATGTGTGTGTGTGTGTGTGTGTACAATGAAAAATTCTTGTAGAATGGTTCTAGTGAAGTTTCTATACATTTTAGAATGGCAATAATGAAGCTTAATTTTTGGTCAAGGCACTGCATAAAAACATTCATTGTAAATTTGATTCTCATATTGAAAACTTAACTCCAGCTGAAGCTTTTTAATAATGCTAAAGTTGAAGAAATTTACTACAAACATTGAAGTGTATGTAGAATTCTTTGAGCACTATTATATTAAAGTTGAAATCTTCTAAAATCCAATAGAAGTCTTGATTTATGGGAGCTTCAAAAAATATATGATAGCTTGTGAAAGTTTAGAAGTAACCTTGATATTGTATGTTTGCAAAAGTAGACTAACCTTTTCCATTTCTTTCCTATCTTGTTATTGTATTTGCATTACAAATGCATAGTAGTAATAGACCCTTGATCTTGGTGAAATCTACAAGAACCCATCTAAAATTATTGACTCAAATCTTATAGAAAAATGGTTTTGTTTGCCAACATCATTAATCTATTTGCATATTGTTTCCTTTCCTTTATTTTTATTATCCCATTTCGAGGAAAGTCTCAATTTTACCATCTTGGGATGTTTCTCAATACATATTTGAGATTTTGTTGATAAAATTTTCATTGATTTATTTTCTTCCTAGGCTCTTCAATGTATTATCTCAATTTTACAACCTCAATCACCACCTTGTAACCCCAACCACCACCACATACCTGTTCTCATTAGTCTATATCAGTTTTTATTTTAAGGCTTTTAATACCACTACACATTCCTCCATGCTTTGATGAAAACAATAAAGATCATTTTTTTTTGGAAAAGTTGGAGCTTTTTAGCCTTTGTATCATGAATCTAGTTCCTCAAGCCAATAGATTTGTATAACCCACAGACAATTCTAGAGATGAAGGAATATGACTTTTTACATCAAGTACAATCAATTTGGGGTTGAGTGATTTCATATTATATATTGTATTATTGGGAGGGTAGTGATGTATGATTATATGACTGTGTATACATGCTATCTTGATATTATAGTAGGGCTTGGCTCTGATTTTATTGACATTTTTCCAAAAGGCCTTATGGGCTCTCCCTATGTCAGTATCATTAGGTGTAGTTTTTTACTTGTTAACTCGCCTTCTAATGGAGGCTTTTGTGGTTCAAATTTTATTACACCTATTACTTTTTTAATACCAAATCAAAGTAATTCCAACCTCAAAATATTCACCTACAGGGCACATGAGCCCATAATAAGTCATAGGACATAGACCAACTATCCATCATACATGGGCAGGTGGATTTTTCATGTTGTATTCCTTTTTTCATTCATGTTGTATTCCATATTTATTTTTTCCTATTAAAAAATGTTGTCATCATATAATCTACTTTTGTATTTAAAATTCACTACAAGAATTAAATGTCTATATTGCATATAAATAACTATTTTACTATTTTAGGTCATTTTAATTTTCCATGTTAAACACCTTTTGGAATGAGCATCCAAAAGGTAAATTCAAGATGCTTTTGTGTAGAGATCATGGCTCTCCATTTTGTAGTTGAATAGAATATTAACCAGTTGCACCCACATTTTTTGGATGAAACTGAAGAGAAACACAAATAAATTTATGTGATAATACTTCAATAGAAAGGGATTCACATTTGGAGGACCACAATGGAGTTTTTTTGAAAAACACACATAGACTAAGATTCTAAAAGTGGTGCAATAGTTGAAATCCCCATAGAGTGAAAATCTATAATTTGTTTTCATGAATTTGAAAATGTGGATGGTATGTACATTTCAAAGGAGTTTTTATGTTTTGAATCAGATTCAAATTGGGAATATATGAATAGCAATGAGAACGATCATTTTTATTCCTCAAATGAAGATTCGATGTTCAATTTTTAAAATTAGTTTCCTAGTTTTTAGATACTAGAAACCAAAGAAATTTAAGACCTTGGAAACCAAATAAATTTGTAAATACATTTCCCCTTTCATTTAAGGTTTGTCAAGGACAAAAAATATCAAGATGTTGAAAACATTTGTGAGAACTATCAAAACAATTTATGTATGTACCTACTTTCCATGATATCTTTTCTATATGTTCATTATTTATTGAATTTTATAACTTACAATTAAAAATATGTGATGGAAATTGGCTACACTTACAATATTATTCTACCATTTTTAACTAAAGGAATCAAACATGGATTGCTTCTATTTTCATTTCTCCAATCTTTTAAATTTTAAATTTTACTATTTCTAGTACAGGGTACATAGAAAGATCCTCTCTATTTATGGGATCTCACTTGAATCTTCCATCAATTGGGTGACATGTTATACCAAATTAAATGTTTAACCTTTAGATATGTAAATATTTCATTGGTGGTGATTCAAATTCATGTGTATTTCATAACATTTTTTGGGAATTGGTCACATCTTATTATCTTATTCTCATATTGATAATGTTTTATCTTGTAGTGAGCAAGAGTTATCTCTACAATCAATGCTTAAATTAGATTTCAAAGCTATTCTAACCTCCTGCAAGGACTTCGCACATAGTGCCCTTTTTCTTTAATAAACTCATTTTTTTTGGAGTCCATGTTTTGAACCTATACCATATAAGGTCTTCTATGAAAGGTTTTTTTCAATGTTGCCCAATTATTTTTCCATTTATCAAAAATATACATGGTTATTTTATATTGATAAATATTATGATTGTACACCTATAAAGTGGATGAATCTAATAACCCCCAAATTCCTATGCCTCCATGGTTATAGATAGGCCATTATATACTTTTATATATTGAATATAAACTACTATCAATGTCTTAAATATGTAAAAATATATCAATTAAAAAAAAATAGTTTATATTTTCAATTAATAATTCCATTACCTTCTCTACTAATTTCCCATTGATTAAGGTGATATGAGGTCATCCTAAGATTGTTTGAGCTACATATTATATGTAAAACATAAATATATATCTTTTTAAGGTCATTTAACATAAGATTATAAGCCACGTAATGAGTTAAAGCTCAATATTTTCTCAGTGTGGAAAGAATTAAACTGAAATATAGGGATATATAAAATGCAATGCATGGGTCAACTTAGGCTAACTTAATCTATAACATCGAAACATAAAACATTTTTTTAAGTTTTTCATACCCAAAAATGATTCCATGTTTTGATTTTGACTAAATTAAATTAGTAGTGTCAAGGAGTTTTAATTACATCATGTTTATAGACTTATTGTGAATGGAATTCATGTTTGAATGACTCTCATATCAAATTAGGGTCCCTTTCAGTGGATAATAAATAACTACTACCTTGAACCTTACACTAAAACATGCAAGTTCAATCATCTCTCTTCTAAACAAGAATATTATGGGAACTCCATCATACCAAATAGATCGCATTCCAAGGATATATTTGTGTATTTATGTCTAATGATTCTATTAATAATGGAATTATAATGGGTATTCCCATTTAAATTTATTTAATAATGTATAAAAATATATCACAGATACATTTTTAAACAACTAAAAGCATAAAAAATAATATATAATTTTGACAATAATAAATATTGAAAGACAAATAGGGATGTTGAGTCAAAATATTAGATTGTGTGAAGTTTGAAGGATGTGAAAGAATTCATATGAAATTTAACTAACTAATAGTGAAATTAATGATTCACTGACTAAAAACAATATTAAAATTTTTCTAATTGGTAATGACATTTAAAATTGGGTTTACTCATTCATTAGTGGTCTCAGAAACCTATGCCTCATATTTGTGTAGTATGAAAAGACTTAATAAATCTCATTATTCATTATGGTAGTTGATTTTTTAGTATTCCCAAATGTTATTTTCTACATTTCATATAAACATATGAATGTGAAATGCATTTTACCAGTAGCTTGTGCCATCACTTCCATCATAACTTATGCATTTATGTCAACTTCTAGTAAATAAAATAAATGTAACTATGTCATATAACTTTTAGTTATTAAACAATTGATTGAATAATTAAGTTGTCAATTTACTACAGATATTGTTTTATTCATATAAATTTTTACAATGTGTCTTATTATGGAAAGTATAAACAATGATTTAATTCCATCCTAATACTAGACATTAAAAACCAATACAATATATCATAGTGCTCACGGTACAGAGAAAAAACTTTTAACTTAAAATTTTCATTCATATTTTTTTATTGTATAAAACATTATCCCCAACTAACAAAGGTATTATATAAAATATATGATAGATACATTTTATTAGACCAGACTCTCAGTATTAATATCTTCTAATAGTCCTTAATAATTTGCTTCCCAACTATATAAATTATTATAGGTGAAATGATATTACTTTTCACAGGGTTGTGAGCGCACAATATGAGGTGGGTTACCCAAAATTGACCTAAAACTAATAATACACTTTACCATTTATAAATATACTATTTTTCAATCCAAATTTTAGTCTACCATGATAGTTTTTAATGTATGCACTATGCAACATGAATTGAGTTGACGATGGAGATCAATTGGTAGTTGATATTTTAAAGATTTTTTAAACATCAAATTATAAATTCAAATGGATGATGAAATTAGTTATGTCTTAATTAGGTAAATAATCAAATATGGAGCCAAATCAATCATGGATCATAATCAGTATTTATTTATACTATCATCTGCTTAATATTGCATCACACAAAAATGTAGAGAACCCCTCTTTGAATTATTTGAAACTTTCAATATTTGGAAATTAGAATAGATACATCCGTACCACAAGTCAAGAAGGATAGATAAATCTACTTTGGAATAACTAAAATAAAACTCTATAGATTCAAAATAATACATCTAGATATAAATCCAAGTGAGAATACAAAATAGAGCATAAGACATAATTTTATAAGTAGGATGACATTTACACATAATGTTTCCAATTATGAGGTGATGTTTAATCTGAAATTAAAATGTATGATTTTGATGCACAATTAGTGAAGTGTAGGTTCTATGCATATGGGGTTGTAGGTGGGCTATGAATGCTAACATCTACATTCTTGAACAAGTGTGTGGTAGATATGACTATGGTTTTAATGAGAATGGATTTGATGGAGCCATAACCTAATAAAAATATATGATACACAAAGTAGATTATAACATGCATGAGGACCGATCTAATGTTGTTGTAAGACATAATGTTAATATGAATAAATATCCATAAGCACACATGGATATATTCATATATGGAAGGTAATACATGTTGTATACAATGGAAAGTGAATTTGATCTACAAATCAATCTTAATTTAGAGAAGATAAATTACACTAGCCTTTCTGCTTGTTGGTACATTTAGATAATAAAGTTCATGACTACTGTGGATGTTTTAAACATAACTAAGTGGTTCCTTACAACAAAATATCATTAAAGAGGGTTCCAAATCCTCTAGTCAAGAAATACCATGTAATAACCTAGCTAGGTCCTATGTTTTCTTATCAAAAGAAAGACAAAGTAAAGTAAATATAATCTAGTGCTCACCAAAGCACGTGGTACAAAATGGTGTTAATAAACATAAAATTAAACATACAAATAAGAATTATAATTAAGTCAATATAGATATAATCCTAATACATATAGATAGAAATACATTCAAAATTCATTACTTATTCTACTTCTATCTACTAAAATAGAGGAATAAGAGTTAGAGATACTCACCTTGAATACAAACCCATCGAGGTTCAATGTTTCTCTTGGTGAATGGAAATTTTTAAGATATTTTTTTGGTTCTTAATGATCAGTAAGATAGGATAAATATAGGCTATATGACTTATCCTCAACATCCAAAACTTTTCTATAAGATAAGATTCTTCTCTCCAAGTGTAAACCCTAAACAATGACTCCTCAAGTAGAATGGTGGAAGAACATATTATAAAAAAGCATAAATGAATGATTAAATATATTTTATATAATTAAAATGGTGATATTTTTTATATAGTTAGATCTAACCCTATGCCTTTTCAAAGTTTTAGCTCACAAAGTCCTCCCAATCGACCCTATTAGAAAGAAAAGTAGTTACGTCTAGAGTAAGTTAATCAGGCTTGATAGATGGTAGTTTAATGTGCATAGATTATTATTATTAGTTAATATCTATTATTATCATAAATAATTATTTAATTCGTATGATAGGGTTGTAGTCAATTAATAGTGTCATTACCGATTGACAACTATTATTGGTTGAAAATGTCATTATTGGTTGACAATAATTACTATTAGTCAAAACCATCACTATCACATAATTGCTATTACTACCAATAGACAACATCACTATCTCATGAAAAATTTGATATCACATGACAAAATCACTATCATCTAACAATCTTGTACATAGATCTTAAACTTAGTCTTATTTTAGGGTTTTAAGATTTTAGGGAGGCATCACATGAAGTAAATGGATAGATACTATAAGGAAGTTGGAAAAATGGTAGGAATTATACAAATCAAAAAAAATATTTTGAATCACTAATGGTCTTCCCACCCCTTTCCCAATGCACTCTTTAAGGTGTACATTAAGAGATATTGAAACTCGATAGGTTCCTGAAAGAGAGGAAGTGTTAGTAAGTATTAAAATTAATAAAAATATTGTGTGTATGCATATTCCCCACTTGAAGTTCATCATGTGTCATGTGAGTGTAATAGGGGATGGTGATTTGATAAATAACATGGAAACACATGAAAATGAGCCAACTAAAAATGAAATACTAAAATTAATGTTGTAATGAAATTAAAGTAAAATGAAATACCATATACATACCTTAACTTACCTTTCCATTGAAGACTACTGAAAATATACTAGTCTTGATCATGGAAGGTGAAATACTTGCATTTGATAAATTTTAAGGATATAAAAATAATAATAGAAATAATGTGTGAGTATGTATGATGGTTAAAGTATAAATTAATGAATCTCAAAAATAATTAAATTACTTGAAATTTTTGATAAACTAGGATTGTTAATGATAGGTTATAAATAAAAGATCAAGCATGTAAATGACAGAATGATGGAAAATGAATGTAGAACACACTAAATCCCATTTATAAGTATGTAAAACATAAATTAAAAATTAAATATCAATGCAAAAAACTTTAACAAATATATTTAAGCAAGTTAAAAGTAACCCCATGTAAGATAAGCATGTCAAATCAAACATAAAGAAAAAAATGAATGATTGAAAATGAAATGTAAGTCAAGATGTAAAAAAAGCATGTCAAGTCAGATAAATAAAAAATTAAATGTTAATTTCCTCTAAAAAATAAGTGAAGTATATAAAAATCAAACAAGAACATGATAAATAAAATAAAATCAAAATTTCTAGGGATGACTACTCAAACTTAGTGTTTGTTCTAAGATACAATGTAAGAAATGAAAACCATATAATGACATGACTAATATGATAATGAGATGGTGTGGTAAGAAAATATGAATGGATTTTTGTGATAAAATCCTGGTCCTATCCAAGATATTATAATGTAACTCACAATCTATAAACCAAGAGGCATAATAAGGAAAATATGACCAAAAATATGATCAGCTAAAATTAATATCCAACAAGGGGAATACAAGTAAAATATGATGTAAATAAGGAAATATGAGGCATGACATATGTGATGTGAACATCATTATAAAAAATGAGACACACTAATCAAGTGAGCAAGACTATAAACTATCAACAACAAGGACTTAGGACACTCTAACTAATAAACACAAAGCTTGGGCTAACTAGTTAAGTACATAAATAAACCCATGAAGGATATATGCATGAAAATTAAAATGGACATACCTTCCCACAATGTGTTCTCATTTCTTTAGGAACCCTTATAGGGCCATCGATCTAATATGAATATTAGGTACTTATGTGAGAAAGTAGGTGGCACTAGAAGTATATGATATAATAAGACCTCCTACCCCAATCTATTGGCCTACTACACCCTAATGGACCTCAGTTCTATCACAAGGCTAAATTTAGAGTTTTATCTTTGACTAAGATATAAAATATTCCAAATATAGATCATGTCTTTTAGTGTGATCTGAATTTTAATATATTTTTTATTTTCCTTTTAATCATTTATTTTTGTTTGTTTTATGATTTAGATTTTAACTCTATTTTATTTTTATATTCCTCCTCCTCCATACAGATTCAAAGAACCAAACATGAGTAAAATATGTGATTAAAACAAGAGATATTACACTTTCTCACAAGAGAAAATGACCTAAAGACCAAGGTGTCTAAATACTCTTAGACTTTCCTAAAAGTAAGTGTGAAATATAAAAAAAAATTGATGTTTGCCTCAAATTAAATGAAAGGAATGATGGGGATCATGAGAGATATATCCATGTAATAACTGATACAATGATTAATATGCTCATAGTTGATCACAAGGAGGTAAAATAGTGTTATGAATGGGATGGGCTATGCTATGAAATTCATGCCACTAAGAAGCCATACCAAACTACAAGTGATCTAGCACAAACACCAATAAAAGTGGTAATCATCTAAAAAGAGGGGGAAAGTATATAGTCATCCCAAAAGAGGAGAAAAGTAAATGAGGGTCAAATATTAAAAATATACTAAGACAAATAATGACATAAAAAGATAATAAATGATTATAATGAAAGAGATATATAATAACTAAAATAGATACAAAGGCTAAATATAATGTGTAATAAAACCAAAGAACTCAAAGGAAATAATGGTGATAATAAAGTGTGTTTGTGAGGAATACCTAGTCCTATCCAAGGTATTATAATGCAACTCACAAACTATAACATTTAATAAAACCAAATAATCCAAAGGAAACAATGATGTAAGTAAAATGAAACTAATTGAAATAAAGTACATGAAAATAAAGAAATATAAGACAAACATAACAAGAAAAATTTATGCTAACGTATATATTAAATATTAGGATATTAAATACAATCTTATGTGTCTCTTAATAATTCTTGAATTTGAATTTGTTTGTTATCATGCATTATGTAAGAAGAGTGGGCATTGTAAGATGCCCCAATGGGAAAGTGGATGTAGGGATGGTATTCTCAATATTTCCCCAAAGTTTGAAGTTATATGTGGATTGGTATTACAATATGCCCCAACATGTGATATGGAGTGAGGTGATATTTAACCCTTAGAATGATGTACATTAGGTTGGTAGGTGAATTTAGAGATAGGTAAATGTGGTGGTTTGTTGGATTTTAAGGGCATTAAAATTTAAATAGGATTTTCAAGAGAGGTATGAATAGGTTTATAAGGCAATGGAGGACCATGTATGATGCACTTTGGAGTAGGCATTTAAACTAGGTACTCATTTGATTCATGTGACCTAAGAGGTTGAGGTTAGATGAATGTAACCACACATTTGAATTTATTCATGTTGGGTATCATTTACTTATTGGTATGGGAATAAGGATCAATTGTGGTTTGTAAAACATTATTAGATGAGGTGGAGGTATGGGATAATTTTTGTTGATCATTAGGTAGGTGATGGTGATGTGATTTTGGTTCTTTAGATTAGAGTTGAGAGGCTTAAAGATAGTCTTGATATCATTATTTTGTAAGATTATTAGGATTAAAATGTGGATCAGGCAAGGAATCAAGAAAAAATTGATGAATATCAAGATAAGTATCATGAAAATTACCTATATTAGCATCCCACCAACAAAACTTATCAAGATTGTACCATTTTGGAGGAGGTTTGGAAGGATTAAAGGTCGTGAGTTTAGAGGGTGGAAATTTCTTCTTGAGTGATTTTAAACTTAAGGGAGGGTGATTTGGGTTAAAATTATCTGAATTAGATTATACATTTGGAGGTTTGGGAGGCTTATATGAATCAATGTTATGATAAAATGATTGGGAAGGTTCCATAGTAGTTACTTGAGGTGATTCAAATTGAGTCATAAGAAAGTCTTGAATTTTTGCTTGGTCTAAGGCTTCTTCTAAAGTTTTAGGGGAAAAAATCCAAAATTCGTATTGAAGAGGAGATTTAAGAGTGTTAAAAAATAATTTTAAAAGAGTATCATCATTTGTGTTATGATAAATTTTGTGAGCTAGAGACTTCCATCATTTTATTAAAGTGTGAGCAGATTCATTAGGAAGTTACTTAGCATTGATGATATAGTTAAGGTAATTTTTAGAAAGTTCATCATGTTAGAATTTATTCATTAGAGAATTAAAAAAATAATCTATTTTTGAGATGTAATGTTTAGGAAGTTGGTTTTACTATTCAAGTGCATCACCAACAAAGGTTTTGGCTAGGAGATTGGTGGTAGAAAAGATGCTAGTTGGGTATTTAGTTCCACCATATGCAATAGCTAGAAAAATGTTTCCAATGTCTATGGATGCAATGAATGAAGATAAATTTTTATTTGGAAGATGTTGAATAACATTTTAATGCATGATTGGCTAAGGGTTGATATTTCCATTGGCATCTCTAAAAGGAAGGACAAAATTTTGATTTGGTTGATTTATGATAACTTAAGGTGGTTGAATAGTCAATTTTAATATATTATATTGCATTTGCATCATTTGATAATGGTTATTTATTTAAATAACATTAATCTTTTGAATAATTTGAGCAATAATTTGAGTTTTATCAATGGAGGAGTAGGATTGCTAGTCATAGGAGGTGGGATGTTAGTGTTGGTAGGAAGAGCATTCCCTATATTGGTAGTAGGGGATAAATTGTTTAGAGGATGATTCCCAACATTATTAATAGGATGAGGACTAGAATGAATGACCTCAATTGTATTACATTATGTAGTAATTAATTTTAGATTAGGAATACATGAAGAAATAAATTGAATAGTTTTGTCTAAAGTAATAAAAAAGTGATGTTCTGATCTAAATCTTTAATGATGTAGTGTTATTAACTAATTATAAGTTAAAAATAAGACATAATTATGATTTTTTTTGAGAAATATGTAAGATACTGAGTTAAATATGTTGATTGTGTTAGATAGAAAAATAAAAAGAATGTCCTTAAAGATTAATTTGAATGAGTTAACTGTGTTATGAGGGAATACAACTAGAAAGATACTGAGTCGACTAGGTTGAATATGTTCTATGGATAGGGGATTTTTTTTTGAAAAGTTGTAAATATGTATGAATAAATAAATTAAATTAAGCACACAAACAACTAGATCAATGTGTTTGATCTAATTAAAAACATAGCACACCCCTTGTACCAATGTTGTCTAGTACAAGTTTTATAATACAAAATACAAATAGCAAATAACAAATAACAAACAACAATACTCGAATGTAAATGATAATATAAATAGTGGAAATGCTTATGTGTTTTAAATTATATTATGTTTTAAAATGTGATAGGGCATTTGTCTTTGTAAAGAAACTAAAGGTGGTAAGCTAAAGATTGCTTCATGTATGTTAAGGTTGAAAGGGATCTATATTGGTGATGATATTAGCTTAGTATTGGGGCCTACCTCTTCACTTCATAATTTGATAGTGATAAGGGTGTTGGGTGATTTTTCAATATATACCATTAACCACATATTTATACTCGACTAAAAAATTGTGTCAGTTTCCCCTTTGGTGATAAAATCTAAGTAGGTAGACCTCGGTTGAGTAGAATTATTTTGATATTTTTTGATATTATGTGATTTGAAAGTATGAAAAACAAAATAAAATAAGTTTGAATAATCCAATAAATTAAGCTTCCTATTTAGATTGTGTGTGTGGCTCTAACAAGATAAGTTAATTTTGTTACTTGAAGAATATAGCATCGATTCAGATAACCAAATATGCAATCAATATAGAATAGAATTAGTTGGGTAAATTATTTATATTGAAGTAAGATCCATAAGAACATAATCAAATGAATCAACTAAGTCTTTTAGGAAAGAAATTAAGCTACAAAACTATGTCGATCCAGTCAACCTAGTTCGTTATAAGGTTATAGTTTTATAGACTAAAAACTATGAAAAATAAGATTGTAATGAAGAAAACAATGATTAAGATGGTGAGAATGAACCTGATGATTTTGAAGGTGTTGAATTGTTATTTTAATATTATGTCATCTATATGAAGATTTTTTATCTACTAATAGAATTGACTTGGTTGACTTAATCTAAAAACCTATATGTAAAGAAGTAAATTGAGTCGAGTAGATTGATCCAGGCACCTATGGTTTAAGATGACCTACACAAAGAAAAAAAGTTGATCTAATCAAATTTGTGTTAAACATGTGGACAAAGTGTTATACTGAGTTGATATATTCGATTAGTGATGTAAAAATTAAATAAATAGTAAATGAAAATAACTAAACGTGTGAAAGAAAACTTACAATGATTAATTCACATCATATTCACCAGAATGTATACAAGGGGAAGTGAAGTTGATCTAAAAATCAATCATAACTTAAAAAATATAAATCAAACTTGCCCTTTTACTTGTTGGCACATTTAGACAATCAAGGCCATGACCAATATAGATCTGTTAGACCTACCTAAGGGGTTCCTTACCACACAATATCACTAGAAAGAATTTAAAAAGCCTTTATTCAATAAATACCATGTAATAACCCTAGCTAGGTCCTATATTTTCAAGGAAATACAAAGTAAATTAAATCTAATCTAGTGCTCACCAAAGCATGTGGCACAAAATGGAGTTAATAAACATAAAATTAAATATGCAAAACAGAAATCTAATAAAGTTTATATAGATATAATCTTAATGCATGGAGAGAGAAATATATTCAAAATCTATTACTTATGCTACTTCCATCTACTAAAATAGAGGAGTAAGAGTTAGAGATACTTACCTTGAAGATGAACCCATCGAGGCTCAATCTCTCTCTTTTCTTAGTGTACCCTTTAAGGTGTGCACTTAGAGAGATTAAAACTCGATAGTTTCTTACAAAAGAGGAAGTGTTAATAAGTTTCAAAGTTAATAAAATATTATGTGTATACACATGCCAATAGAAGTAATGGTACATAAATAATATTGGTTTCACTACTTTACTAATGAAATAAATTAAAAAGTAAGAAAGAAACACTTTCTTGAATTAACTTTTACACCACTTCAACTTTTATAGGAGAAAACTATGTATTATTTCATTCAAATTTAAAATGAATAAAGTGTATCCCAACAAATAAGGAAATAAAAATTTTATCAAAAAAAAAAAGGAACAAAACATTGAGTTAAGATAATTCAAAGGGTTAGAATATCATTAATTCAGATAATAGTAAAATTTAAAATTATTTTTCTTGTTTTGCACTCTCCCTACAAAGCCATACAGGTTAACACCGAATACATAGTTATGATTGACCAATAATATTAGTTAACCAGTGAATTAAAAAGTGTAATTTGACCCTTTTTAGATTTAAAATTACCCCTAATACAATAATACTCTTTGAACAATGTGGTTGAACCATAATGGAACAAAGACCAATAAGAAAGAGAAATGATCCACTAAACCCTACAAAACAAACAAGTTATCACCAATCTTTTATGTTATGTAATCAATGTGTCAAAAATACTATCTAGCCACATAATGTAATGAAATTAGATGTACAATAAATAATTAATAAATAAACACTATCTTGGGTTAACTTTTACACCACTCCAACTTTATTAAGAGAGAATTACATATTATTTCATTCAAATTTAAAATGAATAAAGTGTATCCCAACAAATAAGGAAACAAAAAGTTTATCTCAATAAATAAGGAACAAAATGTGGAGTTAAGCTCCCTCAAATGGTTTTCATATCATTATTTAAGATAATAATAAAATTTAAAATTAGTTGTCATGTTTTACACTCTCCCTATAAAGCCGTATATGTTTACATCCAATACTTGTTTGTGATTGGCCAATAATATTAGTTAACTAGTGAATATAAAATTTTAATTTAGCTCATTTTAGAATTAAATTAACCCTAATGTAATAATCATCTTTTAAAAATGTGTTTTATCCATAACAGAACAAAGACCAACAAAAAGGAGAAATGATCCATGAAACCCTACAAAATAAATAATCTAGCACCAATATTTTAAGTTATGTAACCAATATACCAAAAATACTATCTACATACATAATGTAATAAAATTAGATGTAAAATAAGGAAATTTGAGCTAAATACAACATCAATCATAAAGTGTGAAAGGTTTCACAAAAATAAGTTAGTCAAAAAAGCTCTAATAAAACATGTTTCCTTTGCAACAAATATCAAGGAATACAAAATATTGAGTTTATCAAAATGAATACAAAGAAGATTTGTCGCTAGTAAAAAATATATGTCATAAAGTAATCAAAGAATCATCACATGAATACACATCAAAGTCTTTATAATATCCATCATTTTTAGGAATCCAAACAATGTTAACCTTAGAGGTAAGGGATTTAGTCATTTTTCAACAATATAAAGTGTTATGACTAGATTTATCATAATATTTGCATGGATGAAAATTCAAAAATTTAGATATGTGATGTCCATGTTTTTCATAATGTGAAAAAGGTTTGTCACTTTTAAATAAAACATGAGTATTCTAAACATCATAATAAAAAAATTGTATTTTAATCCTTCGATGAGGAGGACAATAAGATGTAAAATTTGTATGAAAAATAATTGAATCATCAAAATTGAGACTTTTATAATTTTCATTAGATTTAGGAAAAATAGGTTCAATAATACTATATTCATACTAACTAAGTGCACTACATGAATAGTCCATATTGTGCATGATTTTTAAGCCAAGATTGGTAAAAGTATTCAAACAAGTTTTAAGTTGTTTAAAAGCATAATGAGTTTCACCATTAAGAGAGTTAGTATTATGTGGAAAATATGAAAATTTTTCATTTAGATGTCAAATAAGATTGTTTGTCACATTGTTGTGAAAATAAATTTGAAGTTCAATAACCAACTTATGAAAATTAGAAATTGTACCATTTTGACATTTAATTTTATGTTTGAGAACACTAATTTATTCATTTTTCAAATTGATTTTATGTTAAGCATTTTAAACTATTAAAACAATTTCAAGTTTGAAATCCATATTAAGCATGTGAAGATGCAAAAGATGATAATATAATACCAATAATTTCCATGCAAGATCTAATCTGAAAAAAAAACAATAATTATTTAAAACAAATTTGCACAAAATTTATTTTGAGATCAATTAATTTGTAAATATAAATCCACACCAAAATATAAAACTTAAAATAATTACATTTTTTTCAATATTTTTAACAAAAGATAAAAGCATGTAAAAAAAAATTATGATTAAATCTTCACAATGTTTGTTTCACCAACATTTTTTAAAATGGTTTTACATTGAATTTATTTTTGTTTTAAATAAATAAGCTATAGCAATGACAAGGAAATGAAAGATAAGATTCCAAACTAAAAACATACTACAGTAATGATTAGATTCCTTAGAAAGCAAAGGAAAAAAATGTGATGTAATTAAACACTTTAACTCTACATTAAAAAAACACATATTTCAATATGCATGAAAGCGATAAAAGTGACCCAAAAAAAAAGAGATGAAAACTCCACATGGACTAGGTTTTTTTGTCTTTTGTGTTTTATTATAGCGTCAAATTGAACACCCAAAATACCAAAATGCCTATACCATAAATAATAAAAAATGTAAAAACTAACACCAAAGGCTTGAGTAATGACCATGAACTGCACATTTAATGGTTACCAAAAAACGGAGTGAAATTTAAGTAGAGCTATAGTTACCAAGAAACTTATAAAGCTACATGCATCTATAAACCTGCACACTTGAATATTCACATAGAACAACACAGACTGGAGGAAAATAAATATAGTTACCACTCAAAAGAAAGAAGAATAACAAAATAAGGTGAATATAGATGCTAATATGGTGTAATGAAAACAATCGAAAGAGGAAGTGAAGGAATAAAAATGTGTGAGGAACCATAAATGGACATGGATTAGCCAAAGCATAAATGTTAAAAAGGAAAAAAAAACGTATAGAATTAAGGAAAGGCAAGCTCAAAAAGTGAACTAACCAAATAAGGTGAATAGTGAGACTACATATCAAGGAGAAAATAAAGTTTGCATAACAAATTTACACAAACAGGGATCAAGAGATAAGGACTCTAAGCTAAATGAGAAATATGTAGCTAGAGGAAGAAAATTGTGTAGAAGGTAGAGAGAGGCATTAGAAAATTCCAAACAAATATATTTTAAAGTTCTAAACACTATGTAATACCTAAAAATAAAGGAATAACTATGTAGGATAGCTTGATAAAAAGCATATAAAAGTGCCAAAATTTTGAACAAGCTTTAAATAACTAGAATATATAAGCAAAGATAGATTTGGTTGAGATAGAATGCAATGAAAATTCATAAATAAAAACACATATTAATATTAAATAACCAAAATCATAACCAAAAAAATTAAGGAAATTCAAAAACTTTTGAAAAAAATCCTTTAAGGAACCTCTAAGAAAATGTTAAGAGGGCAAAAAATGTAGACGAAAAAACTAAGTTCCTCCAAGAGAGCCTTGCACAATGCTTACCAACAAAGTTAAAGCAACCAACACTCTAAAAGCCATATTATAATATTTTTCAAGGAAAAAAATTTTTAAAAAAAAGAGTGAAAACAAGCAATGGAATAATGTTACCTTAAAAATTAGGAAAACCATAAAATTAAGGCAAATAATTTGATAAGTAGGAAAACCAATGAATGGAGAAAAATCCCAAAATATTATTATAAGTCTTAAAATAATGAATCTCCAAATACATAACATATAGAAGATGTGTGTGTGTGTGTGTGTGAGAGAGAGAGAGAGAGGGGTGGGGGGGGGGGGGGGGGGGGGGTGCGGAGGGCGCGGTGAGGGGCGGACACATTAAACCAAATGAAAATCACAAAGATGTAAGAACAATAATGTAAACTATGAAGAATGATAATAAGATCTCAATAAATAGAACTAGAGGGAATAAAAAGTTACATGAACAAGCTGCAACATATGTGCCAAGTGTCCATAATCCTCTTTAAAACAAGGAAGATGTGTGTGACATGTGGGAGGAAGGAGTTACTTGTACAAGTAACTCCCAAAGCCTATAAGTGGATTAGAGAGGTGAGTGACACCTCAAAAGAGTAGGATAAAGTTCATTTATGAATATATTGAATGCATACATAACTAAAAATTAGGATAAGCTTAAAAACTGATAGTGAACCCAAATTAAGTTTAATTATCCAATTGTTACATGTAGATATCAAAAACTTATGCATGCAATCTAGACATACAATCTGCAGAGTGATAATGAGACTTAACAGGCACAAGTGGAAGTTCTTGAAAAAGGACTAGTATTTCATATAGGATATAAGAATTAGTTTTTAAATAGAAATAGTAATGCTAGTGTCTTGATTTTGATAGTAGTGTCCAAGTTGACAAAGAGTGATTTTTAGAATCTAACTTATCACAATTGAGCATCATCCTAACTAATTTTACACCTACATTTACTAGATCTACCTACACATCATTCAATAATCTAAGTATTATTTCTTCTTAGTGTTTAAGAAAATAAATTACTATTTGTCATTGTACTTTTTATATTTAGCATATTTTCACAGTTCAAAACTATATCAAAATATACTGAATCTGAATTATTTAATTCACTTGGTTATAGAATAGTCTTCTATTTATTTTATTAGGTAATTTCCCCATAAATATTCCATAAAGGGTTAAACACTTTGAAAGTTAAAGTATTAAGGATTAAAAAATAGAATAATGGGAGAGATTTGAACATTTTGCAACATGTTTCAAGGCATATTATGGACAAGATGTGATGGCATGGAAATGTGGAAAAAGTAAAAGCAAGTGATATGCCCCCACTATATTTTTGTATCATAAAAAAGTATCTCACAATCATGTGTGGAGATCATAATTTGGGTGCCCTTAGTGTGCAATAATGATTGTGTGTTCATGTAGTGTGTATAAGTAACTATATTCAATCATGCAAGCTCGAATTTAAACCAATAGTATGTGTATATAGTTGATATTCAATAATGGTCAAGTAGTATGCTTAAAAATATATGTACTATAGTCACTTTGGAATGGGTGTCATGACTATTCAAATTAGGGTGGACAATAAAAATGCAAGTACCAAATGAAACAAATCCAAGGGCTAGAAGAATATAAGGATAAATAAGATGAATAGATATGAGGAAGCTATATATATTGTAAATTATTTAAGCATAACCAATGACTTTATCCATAAGACATTCCCATAGGTTTCTTGCATAATATATGTAAACATGATATGAATTTTATGCTAAGCCAAAAATTGATATGGCATGCTCTTGTGTAGGTCATATGTTTTCAAGAGTGTCATACAATATTCTACATATCATAATCATGATATAATCATCTTATTGATCCTATAATTTCAAAATATCATTTTGATCATTATTTATTTCTATATATTTAAATCCAACTACACAATAGTGTGTTATTAGATTTTAATTTTATAGGTGTGTTGTATCATATACTTATATTATGATTATATTAATTATCTTTTCTAAAATAGTTATTGAATAAGCAGTTTATTTTATCTTCTCTTGATTAATGGATTCATCTTCTCTTGAGATTGTAACTATTTTAGCTTCATGCTCAAATGTATCATAGTCATGATCTTTACCCAATTTTAACTCCATCATTCTCATCCATGATTTTATTAATTTTGCATTCCATTAATATAAGGTAGGATCAATGTGAAGCATAACAGAACATGTGTATACACATAATATTTTCAAACTTTATCAATTACTAATTTTTTTTCTCTTGTAGGAACCCATCGAGTCTCAATCTCTCTAAGTTCATGCCCTAAAGGATGCACTAGGAAATGGGTGGACATACCATTGGTGTTTCACAATATTGTTGTCTTTTTACTACCGCTTACTATCAATCCAACCGTCTCCTAAAAAAACACTCTCTTAAGCTTTGCCTCCTCTCTTACACCCTCCTCTAGTCATTTTTTACTTTCATTAGCCCTTCCCTAAGCTTAAAAACCTTTCCAATGTTTTACATTACATTATCAACCCCATCGATCCTTTACTTTAAATTTATAAATCATATTTAAGGTCTAGGTCAGCCCCTAGAAAACTTAAACCAAGACCTAATTTATTTTTATCAATAATGATATAGAGTCGATTGGGATAACTTTGTTGATTAAACTTTTAAAAAGGTTTAAGGTTAGATTCAACTATATACACACCTTCATTTTTCCATTCTTAGAGATACATCAAGAGGTAAATATTCATTTGTGTTTCTTTACAATTTTCTCTTCTGTCATTCTACTTGAGGAGTTATATCTTGGGGTTTATATTAGGAGAATAATCTTGTCTTGTAGAAGAGTATTGGATGTTTTGGCCTTTCTTAGTGATCCTTACAAACCACAATAACCTCTTGTGAAGAACCGTTGGCCAAGTGAGAGATTGAGTCTCGATGGGTTCATATTCAAGGTAAGTATCTCTAACTTTGCTCCTCTATTTTAGTAGATATAAGTAACTTAAGTAATAGATTTTAAATATATTGCTCTCTCCATGAATTATGGTTTTACCTATGCATAGCTTAATAAGGATTCTATTATACATGTTTAATTTTTATGTTTACTAACCCCCCTTAATTTGTGCCATAAGATTTAGTGAGCACTAAATTAGAATTTACTTTACTTTCCATTTATTTGGTGAATATGAAAATATAGAACCTAGCTAGGGTTATTACATGGTATTGCTTGACTAGAGGTTTTGGAAACCTCTCTAGTGATGTTATTGTGGTAAGAGATCATTTGGTTAGGTCTAGTGGATCCATCTTATTCATGACCCCGAATATATAATGTATCAATAATTGAAAGTGTAAGTAAGATTTATCTTCTCTGAGCTAAGATTGATTTATAAATCAGTTGTATTTCCCTTTGTATATATTTTGGTAAACCCAATGTGAATCTAACCTTTGTAGATTTTTTTTACATCATTATTCTTTCATCATATTATATTTTTATATATTTGAAGTACTTTATAGAACCAATCAGTATAGTTCTAACTTTATGTGTACAAATTTAACACAATCAATTCAAAATGACTTTATTCTATTTGTGCAGGTCTTCATCAATTACAAGTTATTGGATTGAGCAATTTGACATAATATTCTTCTTCAATTCCATATTAGGATACATAGTCAAACTAGTTGACTCTATTTGTTATTCTTTTCTATCAACATATAGGTCTATAAACATAGTCTAATAGGTCAACTTGTTCACCATTTCATCTTCAACATATAGGGTCTTGCAAATGTGGTCAAACCAGTTGAGCTATTTGGTATACTTTTGAAATAGCATTTTAGCATCACAACATAAAAATTTGTAATTTAAAACATCTCAAATCCCATTAAGGTTTATTCCTTTCTCTCCTTGTCATTTAGTTATTTTTTTAGTAATATTTTTCATGAATTTTGTAGTCTATAAAACTGTACCCTGTAGCCAACTGGGTCAACCTTTTTGACACAATTCTATAGTTTGTCTTCTATCTAGAAAACATAGTCAACCTATTCAACTATGTTATTATAGACCTTAATTTTGTAGAATAGTAGCAACCTTGTAGACTATATTTTGTATTATTTGTATATAGTGTCATCTAAATCAATTATATACTATTCTCAATCAAAAAATTAACCCATATTTACTAATAATTAATTCACCTTTCTTTTTCAATTTTTTGTACACTTAGAGTAACTCACACAGCTCAAATAGGTGGTTTTTCAAATTACCATTTTAGTTACATTATTTTTCTCTTTTGTACACACTACCAAATCCCTTTACATTCAAAAAATATTAAATATTTGTCTTCTCAAGGTATACCAACTTGGATTTCATCACCAAGGGGGAAGCCAACTTGGTCTTCTAGCCAAGTATAAATATTTAGTTGATGGTATATATTGTCAAAGCATCCAATACCCTTATCATTGTGAGATTGTGAAGTGAAGGGGTAGACCCTAATGCTAAGCTAGTACCATCACCAATATAGATCCCTTTCATCTTAAATGTCCTAAAACTAACCTTAGATTACTTTCTAGTTCCTTATTTCAGCCAACTTTTCTATCACATTAAAATTAAACTTTAATATAACTTAATAACATTTAGGATGACCAACTAGTTAGCATTTAATTTCTAGTTTCTACTTGCTTCTTTATCATTGTATGTTGTATTTCAAAACTTGATTGGTCAGCATTGGTGCAAGTTTTGTGTTGTGTATTCCAATTGGCTCAGTCACATTGATCTAATTGCTTATATGATCACTTTGATTTTGCTTCCAATTATCTTTAAAAAATTGTTCTCTATTTCATAACACTATTGTCTTGATCGATACAATCTCTTACAAACTATTTAGCCTTCCTACCTGCAATACATAGTTGACCTATATGACTGTGTATCCATATTTTCTTGTTTAGTTCTCTATTCAATAATACACAATTGACTTGCATGACTGTGTATCTCTATCTTCCTATTGAGTTCCTTGTTCAAAAGTACATTATTGGCGCATATGATTATGTATTATTTTTATCCTGTGTCTAAGAAGTACATTGTTGACTCATATGATTGTGTATTTTCTTATCCTATGTCTGAGCAGTACTCTATCAACCCAATCAATTATGTACATGTTGGTTGAATATATTATTTTTCTAGTTGATTATGTCCCTATTTTTCCTTTTTTCCTAAATTTAAATTATTTTATCAAACATCATAAAATCTCCTATTAAAATCTTCTTGGATAACTTGAATCTAATTAGACACTATATGGGGTCCTTCTTTCTTCCTTTTTTACCTTCCAAGAGAATCCTCACTCTTGGAGTACTCCTCCCTCATCTTTGGATTGTAACACGGTTCAAATCACACCACAATATGAGATTGGTGGATCATATCATTTTCACACCTTTCAATATAATTTTTATCTTCAAACATCTCACCATAATGTGGGGGAAATTAACACAAGTCTATCCAATATCCCCACAAGTAATCCACCACCTAATAACCTTCCTCTTAATAAAAATTTGGGGAGTCCTCCTACAAACACCAACCCACCAATCAATACCACTCAAATTCTTGCACAGATAGTGAAAAAAATGAACATAATGCAAATATCTAACACCTCCCAAATGTTGCAACTACAACATCATTTGATCAACATGGCTAATCAACCTCCCATTGTTCTCCCTCAAAACAATCAAACTTTTATTCCTCCACCTTTTAGAGATGCTACAATAAATGTCATTCCCCAACCTACCATGAACAATAAGATGATCCAACACATCTAAAATGAGCATTCATCCCCCTTAATTATTTTTATTGATATTGGTAACATCTCTCCAACTATTACATATGATAGAACTAAAGACCTTGCATCTTTTATTAAGGCATTTGGTAATATTTATAAGGAGTGGATCCAACTAATACTTTCACCACAAAGAAAATTTTAGTTAAAAATTTTACTAGTGATGTATTAGAATGGTAAAATCAACTTCCCAAACATTACATATGGCAACTAGAGGATTTAGTGAATCCTTTAGTTAAAGAATTTCAACACCATGATCTTCCTATAGAAACCCTTGTTTCCTCTGATTCTGAAAACTGACTGCTTTGATTGTTTTTTTCTTTTTTTTGCATTTTTGAAAGAAAATGCTAAATAAATTTATATAAAATAATGCAACACCGGAAATGATAGAATCTATTGAAAATGCTAATGCCAGTCTATTTATTAATCTTCTGGAATGATTACAAATAAGATTCGATAACATGCAACCAAAAAGGCAATAGTATTTTGATGAAAACCTGATTATTGCAGCAAATTGTAAAACCCTTGAAAGGAGTGTCTAGATTTGGGAAAATGGCACCCAGAAATGAAGAACTCTTTCTGGCTGAAACCCAAATGAAAACTTTGAAGCTGAAAACTCTGTGAACGTTCTGTGATAGCTTCTAAATGAAGATATCCCTTTGAATGCAATAGATCAGCTGGCATTTCACAGCCTCTGAACTGCAACATTGAAGATGGCTCGTTCTCCAATGCCTGTAGACAACTGAAACCCTAGGCTTCATTCTCTAGAAGAAGACTTGATCAAAAATCAATTTCATAACATAATGAGCTCAAAACCCAATGAAACCCTTATATCTCCTCAAGAGTTCAAATTTTCTCAATTAGGTTTCATTTAAATAAATTCAAACTTTTCTTTTTTTTAATTTTTTCAATAGTTTTTGAAAGCACTTTTAATTATAAAAATATAATTAAAAGTGGCCCCTTCAATGATGGCGACCCCTTTAGCAAAAATCACTTAAGTTATAATAAAATATTATAACTTTATATTATAAACTCCAATTAATTAATATTTAATTAATTCAATTAAATATTAATCTCTCTCATTATTCATCTGATGCATGAGCCATCTGAAGCTGTCGCCTGAGGAAGTGATTTTGAAAGCTATCATTCCATACTGCTAAAAATAGTAGGGGTTCCACACTAAGTGCTGAATACTGCTAAAAATCACAACTCAGGCTAGAAGTGTCTGAACGAGCCTGAACGAAAGCCAACTAATCAAGTACTGACAAATCTGAAACTGAGCCAAGCTCCATCAAGAGACCCTCTAACCATGCATATTAGCCTACGAGGGCTAAAAATAGGCTAAATCCATCGAACTCTAATGCTCGCAAAAAAATGGGGACATTACAGTCCGCCCTCCCTGAAATTGCTTGTCCAGAAAGCAATCTCTACTGCAAAGAAACCCAACTCCCTGAAAGGCCCAAAATAAGAACTGTGAAGTGTCCCACACATCACTAACTATCTCTTGTAGCATCAACAAAAACACAACTACGCAAGCTATCCCTAGATCCCAAACCCATAGTGAAAGTCTACTGTGTTTGTCATCCCCAGGCTGCCACTGCACTCTACTACCTCCAACTTCACCATGTTGTGAGTGGTGAAGTAACACAATGGGACCCATCCAATACTCAGTGCCAAAATTGTCACCACCTGGATCCCAATACAATCTGAATTCACATCCATCTATCATGCAGAGAAAAGAACTTCTAGAAGCATCTGCTACACTAAATCTCTCCCTGTCCTCTACTAAACCCTCATGAATGTGATAACTGACCAAGCCATCATGCCAACTGACACCGTAGTCATCCTGTAACCATGTACCCATAAGAAAACCTTGTGACATAGAAGTATCAAACCCAGTTGGATACATATCGGCATGATGTAAAACTGATAGTTGTTCCTGCAAGTGGTCCCTCAAAAATAGCTGAGTCAGACGCTTGCAACCGCTAATCCCATCTTCTAAAGATGGTGAATACCCATCCCACAATAGATGGTATAACTTCGGGGCTGATCCACACCGATGCATCATCAATCCTCCGTGTGTGGACCAAAGGAGAAGTGATAAACACTCCTCACGATGCAATCAAGATAAAATGCTCCCACCCCTATCAATGGCTATCCATCATAGTCTTGGGGAAACAAATTAGCATAAGTAAAAATCTCCATAATAGATGATGTCCCACATATCTCCTATGACGACGATGAAGTAGTGACGTGATCTATCACACAACTCTCAAAAAAATCAGCTATCTCATCACAAGAGCTCTCAACCAAAACACTCATCCCATCTGAATTGACTGCACCAATATCTGTGATAGATGTAACCCCATCCTCACTACAAATCGTGGATATAAGATCCTCCTCAACTACCTCTGTATATAACTGTACTGTATCTGCAGCTGGTGGAGACTGTGCCAAACTCAACTCCACGGTCAACTCCTCCAACCGTGACTGTGACTCTCGAAGGGCCAACTGAGCACTCCCCAATGAGTCCATAGTCACCTCAAGCTCATGAGTGAGCTCATCAACCTGCTCCTCCTTCCTTTGCAATGCATCATAACAAATGCAATCCCACTCGAGAAGAAAATCCCTATCTACAAGTAGTTTTAGGTAATTTTTTTTCATCATTCCAATTGCTTCTCGAAGTGCATGTATCTCTGCAAGGGAAAAACCACTATCACCGTGCTCATCTATCAAGGAGTACTCCAACCATAGGTAGCTAACATCTGATGAGCAACATCAAAATTCTCAATGGTTGTGGCAATCATATTGTCATTCACTTTTAGTTTCCCAACCAAATGGTGAGAACTTTATAGCTTATGACCTCCATACAAGTTTCCCGGTTCACAATATGCACTATGATATGAGGCTGATTCGTCCCCACTCTCCTCATGATAAGCAGCATCATGTGCGGTTTCATCCATGCACACCTCAACATCTAAGGTACTACTGCTATGTACCTCAAAGGGTGGCTCAACTGATAAGGTATAAGTTGTTGGTATGACAGTATCTTCACACACTTCTACTCCCAAAGTAACTGTATGCCCATCCAAAGCATGATCCTGGGATTCCATATCAACATATGAACCTTCTAGCTTGTTTTCAAAGGTCTGATCTTAAAAATCAGATTCACCTTGACATGAATCCTCTACATACAATGCATCATTAGTACCCAATTCTGGAGTACTTTCATGTGACAATTCAATAGGATCATTTTGCACATGTGAAAACACTGTTGTCTCATACTCATGCAAAGTTTCATCATCGCTGTCATGAAAATTAGGACTGTTAGGTGTAGCTTCCCTAGGATCAGTTGTATACTGGTCACCAACTACTGAAAACTCATTGTAGAGGCTTCTTGACACCTCACTTGAAAAGACATCCTGTTTAGATTTAGATTCTTCATGATTACTTTGTTGGTTGGTTTTTTTAGGTTTTGAATCCTCATAGGGAGCCCACATTATTCTATGCGCTTTGCCCTTAGGTCTCAAAGGGCAATAATGGTTTAAGTCGTATGGCTTTTCGCAATAGGAACACAACTTCATTTTATTTTACGATGTTGGACCTTTGATGATAGAAAGTGAATTGGATCCTTTAAACCGTCTAAGCTCTAAAAGTGCCCGTTCTACACGCAACAACTCGCGATTGAGCTTGTATTGGGATTGTTCAAGTTCTTTGAATACCTGTTTATTTCTAGACAATGTTTTCATGACGCCCATTTTCACTGCCAAACTGAAAACCCAATCAACTGACTTAATTTTAGGCCTTCATTATACTGTTCCATACTGGTTATGATGTAACTTTTATCAGTTTGCTACCCTGGAGTTCTGTCAAACAGTTTGCATTTGACCTGCTATCAGCAAGTTTAGTGTTTTTTGATGTGTTCTCCTTGATTTAAATGATGTAACCATGCATGCAGGACTTCTAAACTTGTCAATGGACAGTAATTGCAATTATGATGCATAACAATGCATTACTACAGTCCCCAACTAACAGATCACTGTAAACTTATGCAATTAATCAGTTCAATAGATAGGGATTATGTCAAACCTTTGCCAATCCCCAAAACTCAGTAATGCTGCAAGACTTCCAAAGTGGTTACAATTCACCAAGATTTACAATACTACCATTCCAATTCTCGTAAGTTCAGTACAATGTCAACTTCAGCCATACAGATTATGAATACAAAATTGTTGTCATACTGACAGTGACTCATCCAACAAATAATAAAATGCAAATTCTAATACAGCTTCCTGAAGACTCAATGGAAATTATATCAATGAACCTGATATAGCCCAGCTACACGTAGATTGCAAATATGGAGTGCTGAGTCACTAGTAATGTCTCAATTCCCATGAAAAAATGAAACAACAGATGTAAATCTAGAATAAAGAACCTAAAACTTTGAAGAATTGTCTCCTCTAGGTAGCGCCAATACACCTTGCTTGTTGTGTGAAGGATCTCAATAGCACCCGATTTCCATATTTCATAGAACAGCATTCACATGCGATTATCTATATTTTGTCTTCATCTGCGTCCTTTTTTGAATATTTAGATACTCTTTATTATTAAATTTGGCCTTATTTTCCAAATCGGCCTGACACTTTGTTTATCTTATTGAGCAGCTCCCCAGATTTGTCTTGAAGCGGCAGCTCCAGTAATCACGTCTTTTCCCACTACTAACTTCCACCCAATAAACTACCAATTAATAGCCGCGACTCCCTCCAAAATAAATTTCGGACAAAGCAGACTCTTACACAGTTCCAGACAGGTCAATCAATTTAACAATATATTGCTTTCCAAGACAAAATGAATGCCTCCTTGAGAAATCGTGACACAAGACAAAAGTCTCGATTTATCACCATTTGATGAATAAGACAACCATGATTTGACTTTATTTGTTTGTCTTAGTCGCCAAACTTAATGTGTTGTTTTGCCTATCTAACGGCCTTCCTGAGTATGCACGACTAATTGATGTGTCTTTATTTCGATTTCAAAATGATGGTGACTAGCTTTTGAAATACCATGATTCCACAAAGCACATTATCGGCTCCTCCCTATACCTCCAAAAAGATCATTGAGCCTTCAGAATGCATCCCACGATTTCTTCTCCTGCAGACGCTTTAGACAAATTCAACTCTTTCAACTAGCGGGATACCTTGGCATGAGACGACTGCCTCAAAAGACACTTCAATTTGTTTCTTGCTTCCACTGTTGAATGCTCCGATTGGAATGTGATTCATTATATGCGTCGATCTCTGTATTTTATTAAAACCCGATAGTCTTCAGATACGTCCTCTTGATAGTCTTAATATTTATTTATTTTTTCTTAATGAATATTACTCCTGGCACACGCAATTTATTTCTGTCACTTGTTCTTTCTGTCTCAAGCTTTCATCACTTTGTCATTAGCGGCTTGTCTTATGCGAAGCCCAAGTTGGTGTGAATTCCCTATGATGATTTATCAAATAGCTCCCATGCCTGGGCGTCTTTGGCGTATTTTATTATTCTTCAGAATAAAATTATCGGCTCTTCAAGATCACTGATAATCTCCAAGCAATGTCTAGATCAAAATTGAACTAGATTTTAATTTTATATATTTTTTTATGAATTTCTAGAGATGCTTCTTCAGAATATAATAATATTCACATATGCCACACACTTAATATCTTCCAATTCAAATTCTCAAAACCCTACCTTCTGAAAATTTTCTTTTGCTCAAAAAATAATTTCCCACACAGGATGGTAGGAAACCGCTCTAATACCACTGTAGAAACCCTTGTTTCCTCTGATTCTGAAAATTGACTGCTTTGATTGTTTTTTTCTTGTTTTTGCATTTTTGAAAGAAAATGCTGAATAAATTTATATAAAATAATGCAACACTGAAAATGATAGAATCTATTGAAAATGTTGATGCCAGTCTATTTATTAATCTTCTAGAATGATTACAAATAAGATTCGATAACATGCAACCAAAAAGGCAATGGTATTTTGATGAAAACCTAATTATTGCAGCAAATTGTAAAACCCTTGAAAGGAGTGTCCAAATCTGGGAAAATGGCACCTGGAAATGAAGAACTCTTTTTGGCTGAAACCCAAATGAAAACTCTGAAGCTGAAAACTCTGTGAACGTTCTGTGATAGCTTCTAAATGAAGATATCCCTCTGAATGCAATAGATCAGCTGATATTTCACAGCCTCTAAACTGCAACACTGAAGATGGCTCATTCTCCAATGCCTGTAGACAACTGAAACCCTAGGCTTCATTCTCCAGAAGAAGACTTGATCAAAAATCAATTTCATAACATAATGAGCTCAAAACCCAATGAAACCCTTATATCTCCTCAAGAGTTTGAATTTTCTCAATTAGGTTTCATTTAAATAAATTAAAACTTTTCTTTTTTTTATTTTTTTCAATAGTTTTCGAAAGCACTTTTAATTATAAAAATATAATTAAAAGTGGCCCCTTCAATGATGGTGACCCCTTCAACAAAAATCACTTAAGTTATAATAAAATATTATAACTTTATATTATAAACTCCAATTAATTAATATTTAATTAATTTAATTAAATATTAATATCTCTCTCATTATTCATCTGATGCATGAGCCGTCTGAAGCTATCGACTGAGGAAGTGATTCTGAACGCTATCAATCCATACTGCTAAAAATAGCAGGGGTTCCACACTGAGTGCTGAATACTACTAAAAATAGCAACTCAGGCTAGAAGTGTCCGAATGAGCCCGAACGAAAGCCAATTGATCAAGTACTGACAAATCTGAAACTGAGCCAAGCTCCATCAAGAGACCCTCTAACCATGCATATTAGCCTATGAGGGCTAAAAATAGGCTAAATCCATTGAACTCTGATGCTCACAAAAAAAATGGGGACATTACACTTCCCAAGAATTTCCTTAGCCATTTTATCAATGATAAACAATTTCTCACCAAATAAGCTCATGATTTTATTAAACTATGGAAATCTTTGGCTTACAAAGTTGATTATAACATGACTAAAGACAATTTATTTAAAATCTTTATAATAGCATTAACTCTTTTACTGTAGTATAAGGTTCAGATTTTTGTTCCTCAAACACTCAATGAAGCTCTTGACCAAGATAAGAATCAATAATTTTTAATGAAAAAGTTTGAACCTAAAATTCAAATCATTAGCTTATATTTTCAACATTCAATAAATTCAATAACCATCAATCCTCCTCATCCCAAACTAGGAGTTGCCAAATCTGGCAATCCCCAACCTTATCACACACCATTAACTATGTAGAAAATAAAATAATTTTTAGTGCCCTATAAACCATTCACTCATCCCAATAATCCTCCTAAATGGTATGGTCCTAATCAATTTTTTTGGTTACACACCGACATACGTCATTGTCATGAAACATGTTGAGGGCTTAACAATTTTTTTGTCTCCCATATGCTTGGTGATTCATTTAATCATGAAGTCATGATTTAAATTTTTTGTTAAGATTAAAATTGTGCTTCTCAAAGATGACAATCTTTCAAAGCTTGTTCTTATAAAAAACAAAAATATTTTTCCACATCTAATGCTCAACAAGCCAACAGGGATATTTGTTCCACTGAAACTGACTATGAACAATATTACATAAATTCTCAATATGTTAATGTGACTAAGGTCAATTATTGATGTAAACTGGCTCACAAATATCCCATCACCAAGCATAATAAACCATATTTGGAAGATCAACTCCTCAAAGATACTAAAACTACTCATTAGATTCAAAAACTAATGAGGAACCATCTCCTCCTTCTAAACCCCCAACCACTTCTCTTCTTTCTAAAATTAATTTACCTTCTAAGCCTTGTACTAATTCTTCTTATAAGAACTCAATTATATGCCTTTAAAGATTCCTCTTATGGAGTTCTTTTGTACCTCCCCTTATCATCGTAATTTCCTCATGCAACAACTTTAAGAAATTGAGGATCTATTTTCTTTAGAAGAGGAACCATCTGCTCATGAGCCTCAACTAACTGAAGTACATACCATTGAATCCATTTGTCCTTCTTCAAAACCTCCATAGAGTTTATTAAAGAAGACATGATCAATGATGAGATCCTCTTTCAAGCTGATGATCCACCCCTCCTCATTAAAATAGCCATTAATCCCAACCTCATTCACAAAGTATTAGTAGACAAAGGGTCTAGTATTAATGTGACATCTTTGTGGCTCATCCAACAACTTGGATATAATAAAGATCATTTTAATCAAACCACTTAACATGTCTTGGATTTGACAAAACTAATCAAAATCCACATGGTTGTATTTATCTCCCTTTTATGATCAGACCTAATACCATCCAAACTAAGCTCATGGTCCTAGATTTACCTTTATCTTATAACATACTCCTAGGATGCCCATGGACTCATAGAATGGGGGCTATCACCTTTTCTAGTGACCAATGTATCAAATTCCTTCACAATGACAAATAGTATAAACATGATACCGAGCCTACCCCTTGGAGTATTCAGCTTCTAATTCCAAATATCTATATCAAATTCACATAATTCCAAAGATCAATGGTGCTCCCTTGCCCAAATTCATCAATATGAATCTAAATTTACATGAGACTCTTATTGATTATGACGATGATGAGCCCAATGATTTTAAAAATACCTATAACACTACCAAAATACCTCTTTACATCTCAAAGTGGCTTCTTCCCTCTTTATTACCCCATGACTGTGCCATCCCTCTCATCAATGAGATCACTAAATTCTCTCCTCCATGTAATGATCAAGAAGTATCTTACACAATAGATGAGTTCATGTACAATGATTATGGAGTGGCTAAACTATTTCAAGATCCTTTAATCATGTCTCCATGTAAATTCAATGATTTAAGCATCTCCCCTTTTGAATTTCCTTCTAAATCTCAAACATGTATAATTTATCCAACCTATGATGATAACTACATCATGGCCTAAGCTCAATCATGAGATTTGGATGTTCAATATTATTAGAAAACTCTACCTCAAATACATTCTTTCAATTATGTTTTTCATACCATTTCAATAAATTTTGAGTTAGCCCCTGAAAGTCATGTACCTCCTAATAATCCTTCAATTCTCGAAAATCCTTAGGTGGTGGAACAAATCTTACCCTTGAACCTCTATAACTTCCTACATCTTATATACCTCATACCAAACCAATCATTCTATTCAATACTCTCCCCATCAATAATGTTAATGATAAACTAATTGAATATAATCAACCTTATTCCCCTACTCCACCTACTCCTAAGATTACACTAGATGTCAAGGATATAGATGTACATAAAATACATTCTAAATATTATTTCTAGGGTAACATAATTATTAATCTTGAATTATATTTCAAGTATTATGGTCCTCTTACCACTTTTCTTAGAAATGAAGCTATTATTGAATTGCTCCATACCCGAGAACCTCAACTCCCTTGGCAACATCATAAAATTAGGAATTTCAATCAAAAATCCCATCATTACAACAAATTCATTGCTATAATTGACCCTAAAACAAATCCCATTTCCTCTCTACCTAACGCACCATATCATTTGCAAGACAACAATATTATGTTTATCAAGGAAACTATAAAATTTGAATATGCTACACCATCATGCCCTTAACCAATCATAGTATCTCAAGAACTTAAACCAACTAATCATGATAATTTTAGATTATTATTTGATAAATATTGTGAGACTTTCACTTGGTCCTATGAATACATGCTTGACATTGATCCTAGAATCATGGTGCATAATAACATCACCTTTCTTGATGCCAAAATTGTGCAAAAAATTTAATAGAATTACCCCCTGATGTTTCCAACCTATGCCATAAATAAATCATTAAACTTATCAATGATAAATTCATAAATCCTATGGACTATTCAGAATGGGTCTCAAACATTGTCCCTATTCAAAAAAGTCACCATGGTCATTCGCATTTGCATCTATTTTCACAACCTCAACGTTGTTTATCCCTAGGATAACAACCCTTTACCTTTTATAGATGCCATTGTCGATTCCATTGATGTCTATGAAATGTTGTCCCTTATGGATGAATTCTTAGGTTATAATAAAATTCACATTTCCCCTAAAGATTAACATAAGACAACTTTCACCATGGAATGGGGCACCTATTGGTACATTAAAATGCCCTTCAGCCTCAAAAATTCTAGATATAATTATTAGTAGGATATGAACCACATATTCCATGACCTTATTCATAAGATTGTAGAAACCTATGTGGATGACCTCATCACCAAGTCTAAAATCCACAAAACTCATCTTTCCAATCTTTATGTCATCTTCAATCAGCTCATCAAATATAAAGTTAGACTAAATCCCTACAAATGTGTCTTTAGTGACACATCTATCAAATTTATGGGATTCTTAGTCTCTCTTCATGGCATTAATGTTGATCTCACTAAGATAAATGCTATCATCAACATGTCTATCCCTCATTCCATTCCATATATTTGCACTTACCTTAGCAAACTTGGGGTACGATTTACCCTTAAAATGGCTTACTTCATCTATTCTATTAGTTCTCTTCTAAATAAAGGTAATGCCCTCAAATGTATGGATCCTTGTCAAAAAGCATTTGACAATATGAAATAATATTTATTTTATCCACCCACCCTTCATCCACCTTGTAATGATCATCCTTTAATATTTTATACTTGTTCCACACTTGTATTAGTTATGGAAATGCTTTCCCAATAGGATGATACCAAAAGAGAATATGCCATATATTATATTAGTCAAGGACTCATTGACTATGAAAAATGCTATATAAAAGTATAAAATTATTGCCTTGCCATCTATTTTGCAACTGAAAATCTCCATCATTATATGCTTTATCAAACAACTTACATTATTTTTAATTCTAGTCCACTTCATCACTTCTTATCTAAAGCCTTTCTTCCTAGAGACATAATTGGCAAGTGGATGGTACTTCTTATGGAATTTTATCTCCATGTTATTATGCAAAAAGTTGTCAAATGACATATCCTTATTGATTAACTCGTAGAGCTCCCATAACTACCACCAACCACCTTCAAGATAGTCTCCTCAATAATAATATCCTATATATTGAAGGTCTTAATAAAAATATATCTCTTAAAGATTAGTTTCATAATTTTACTACTAATATTGAAGCAAGTAATCTAGAAGATTCCTCTATCCTTCTCGATACTACTAAATCTAAAGTAGTCATCAAAGAATTACCTGAAATAAATATCAATTTACATAAAGAGACTCAGACCATTCATTTTGATGGTGCCAAATTACTTCAAGGAGATGGTTAAATTTGTATCCTCACTAGTCCTCTTATTAAAATCATAGCTTTATCATTTTTCCTTAAATTTAATGTCATTAATAACATCATAGACTATGAATCATTAATCATAAGCATGAGAGTGACACTTGATTTAGACATTACATATCTGCATGTTTTGGGTGACTACCAACTCATTTTCTAATAGGTTAATGGTGATTATCAATATAAAAGTGAAAAACTTATTGCTTATCATCAAATAGATACTAAAATTTCCAAATATTTCACTTCTTTTATTATCAAGCCCATCCCTCAAAATCAACATTCTATCATTAATTCCCTTGTTTATTCAACATCTCTTTTTCATTTCTACCAAGTTATTATTGATTCTACCTTTCTTATTCAAATAATAAATTCTTCATCTTTCATTCAATCACCAAATTCAATTATCTACCATATTGAGGTTGTCACCATTTGATACAGCCCGTGGTACGAGTACATCATTCAATACGTTGATCATCAAACCTATCCTCCAAACATTGATTCCTATGAAAACACTCTCATTCATAAACAAGTTTGCAAATATGTCTTTCAATGTAACATCCTTTTATATCCAAATTATGAAGGCACCCTTTTCTATTGTGTTCTAATAGAATAGGTTCCTCCTCTCTTTGAACAAGTACATGGGCATTTATGGTGATCACTGTAGAGGACATGCTACATACTGAAAATGATTATGTATGGGGTTTTTTTCCTACTCTTGAAAAGGATGCCATCAATTTTGATAAAAAGTGTAGTCCTTGTCAATTTCATGATGATTTAATCCATTCACCTCCTATCAATATTCAAACTATGGAGTCTCCCTAATTATTCTCAATGTGGGGTTTTGATCTCATAGGTAAACTACCTAGATTATAAGATGGACATGTCTTTATCATCATGTCTATTGAGTATTTCACCAAATGGGTCAAATCCATGCCTCTCGGTGGCACAAAAACCACCATTAATAAATTCATCCTCAATCAAATCATCTGTCACTTTATAATTTCTCATACCATTATTTATAATAATTGTGGTAACTTAAAAAATAAAGACATCAAACAACTATGTGCTAAATTCAAAATCCATCACAAATTTTCCACACCCTACCATACTTAATGCAATGGCTAAGCTAAGGCCACTAAAAAAATCCTTAATAAAAATCTCAAGAATAAAATTCATGATACTCGCATATATTGGAACCTTCATTTATATCCCACTCTTTGGGCCTATCATACTAGCATACACACTACCACTAGGGCAACACCATTTTCATTAATATATGTATCTGAATCAGTCTTCCCATTGGAAGTTGATCTTGCATATCTCTATATCTCTCTTTATGGTATCATACCTAATTAATAATTACATAAAACTCACATTCATAATCTTTATCTTCTTGATAAACATCATCTTTCTTCTCTACAACATAATCACCAATACAAGGCTCATATTGTCAAACAACATAACAAAAGAGTTAAAGTTTGCACTTTTAATGTTGGTGATCTTGTCCTTAAATTAGACTAAACACAAGAAAAATAATCTAAATATTCTCAAAAATTATGGGTCCCTTATTTAGTTAAAAACATACTTGGTCCTATCACCTATCGCCTTCAAACTAATGAAAGTCACATTTTCAAAGAGCCCACCAATGCATAATTTTTAAAGAGGTATTTCACCTAGATCTTTCCTTTCTTATCATGTTTTTTATATGTTATCCTTATAAAAAAAAATTGGATACTTACATGGGTCTCACCCTATATAGTAATCTCTCATTCCACAAACCTTAGTCCCTTTTTTTATGTCCTTTGGTTTTCTTTTTCTCATGATTTGCATTGTAAAACTATGGATAAGATCTGGTCTTCCTCATGATTTCCTTTTATTGTCAATGTTTCTTTACTTTCTAATGATTTTTCCACCCCTTTAGTTTTTATTTTGTGAGTTACAATGTAAGACCATGGATAGGACATGGCCTTCCCCAAAAATACCATCTATCTTATTTATTTTACTTTTCACATGCTTTGTGCAACCTCTTAGGTTTCTATTTTATGAGTTGCAGTGTAAGACCATGGATAAGACTAGGTCTTCCTCATAAAATTAAAATCTTTGGTTCATTCAGTGTTCCTACTCAAGAATGTTTAACAATGGTTATAATTTTATGATTCCTTGTTCTCAGCTTTAGCTTTTGCTTTCTTTTTTAGATAAAATATGCAAAATAATAAAGTGTTAGCATGTTTTCCTACACTTCCTTCATTGTTATGATAAGGAATCATACTTCATTATCATTTTATCCCTTTTTCACCTTTGCCACATTTTTTGTGATTTGAATTAATTGAAATTTTTTCATGTTCCATTCCTCTTGATTTCATATCCTTTCACTCCTCATTGGATAAACCAAGGTCAAAGTAATTATAACACTCTTATTTCACTTGAATTAACAATAATCTTAGATACCATGCTCTGAGTTCTCTTTCTTAGCCATCAAGTCTTTGTGATAGTCATATTTAGCACTCATATTTGGTTAGTCGAATCCATATGGATGAGGAATATAAAATGCCATCAAAAAAGTTAAAATCCATATCATTTGAAACAAAAGTCAATAATCCAAAAGGCAACATACTAAGTCAAAATTCAAAATCACATCAAAATACATGATCTATAACATATATCCTATCTCTAATCAAAGCTCAAAACTCCACAATATCCTTCATGATAGATCTGAGGTCCATTGGGGTATGGTAGGATAGTAGATTAGAATAGGAGAATTCAACAAAATCTATAGTGCTACCTAGTTTCTCAAGTACCTAATCTTCATAATAGACCAATGGCTCTATAAGGGGTCTTGAGGAATGGGAAACATATTATGGAAAGTTAGGTCCATTTTAATTTTTATGCATATATCCTTCATGGGATGATATTATACTTCATTTATTGACCTATGATTTGTGTGTCTAGGTGAAGTTATTCAGAGTCCTTAATGTCAAAATCCCTCTTGTTTTAACAAACCTAATTTGAGTGTCTTGACTTCTATAAAGTGTTTCTCTACCTTATTTTTTCCTTCATTTTCCCCTCCACCCATTTTATTTCCCCCTTGATAGGCAAGTGTGATTCTAAATCTATTTTCTCATTCATTCTATATTTCTATTCTTCACCTTATTAAAAACATGTTAACACTACTTTGTTTCAGCTTTATCTATCTTTAGAACAAAACAATATGCTTGAGTGACTATGAATTACTTTCTTTACACCATGGCTTTACATTTATAGACTTGTTTTGCCTTCTTTTACCATTTTCCATTGTTTTACCTCTTTTTTCTAAACACCTAAGTTCATTTCTCCTTTCATATTCTTTTTCCATTGTTGAGTTAAGTTGGCTTATTACTTCTCACTCAACAATGTTGTTTTCACTTTTATGTACTTTTTCTATTGATGATTGAGTAAGGATTATTACAGCTCACTCATCAATGTTGTTTTACCATTTTCTTGACCATATTTTTATAAGTCAAGATTGTTGATACATTCACATTGATGTTTGATGACCATTTTTGACATGTATCCTTAGTTTGATTTGGTAAGTTTTCCTTTCTTACCTAAGGTTTACTTGTTTGAGTTTTTTGGTCTTTAGTAGCCTTGGCTTTTTGGTTACCTGATTTACTTTAAATTTTTTGAATTTTTCATTTGGTCCTAACTTAGCATTTGTCACCCTAGATTGATAAATTTCTAAGTACATTTCATCTACACCACATCAGTTATCTTGGCTTTCTTGTAATTTTTTGCTTTTGCTCTTTCATTTTGTATCCTTGGGTTTGTCAACATAGTCTCTATGCCCTCCATGATAAAAAATAAAAACACAATAGACAACCATCCATCATAAAGGTAAGTCAAGATATGCATATATTAATTCTATATTTTTTTATTTTTATTTTAGTCACTTTTAGTTATTTTATGTTTTAAAATATTGCAATTTTTTAGCTTCAATGTTGTGTGTTTCTATGTTATTTTATCAAAGCACCATCCCTTATTGCACATTAGTGGCACGTGATGAGCTTCAAGTGGGGAATATGTATACACATAATATTTTCAAACTCTATCAATTACTATTTTTTTTCTCTTGAAATAACTCATCGAGTCTGAATATCTCTAAGCACATGCCCTAAGGGGTGTACCAAAAAAGGGGTGGGCAGACCATTGGTGATTTACAATATTTTTGTTATTTTACCATCAATTTATATAAATCCAACCATCTCTTAAAAAAAGCATTCCCCTAATATTTGCTTCCTCTCTTGCACCCTCTTCTAGTCATTTTCCATTTTCATTAGCCCTTATTTAAGCCTAAAACCCTTTCCAATAGTTTACATTACATTATCGGCCCCATAAACCCTATACTCTAAATTGATAAAACTTATTTATGGTTTAGCTTGGCTAAGTTAACTGACCTAGACCAAGACCTAATTTATTTTATTAATAATGATACATAGTTGATTGGGATGACCCTATCGACTAAAATTTTGGAAAGGTTTAGGGTTAGATTCAACTATATATATACCATTTTGCCATTCGTAGATAAACATCAAGAGTTAATTATTCATTTAAAATTCTTTACAATCTAATCTTATACCATTTTACTTGAGGAGTTATAGCTTAGGGTTTATACTTGGAGAAGAATCTTGTCTTGTGTAAAAATCTTGGATGCTTTGGCCTTTCTTAGTGATCCTTACAAACCACAACAACCTCTTATGAATTACCTTTGGCCAAGGGAGAGATTGAGTCTCGATGGGTTCATCTTCAAGTTAAGTATCTCTAACTTTGATCCTCTATTTTACTAGATAAATGTAGCATAAGTAATGGATTTTGAATATATTTTTGTCTCCATGAAATTGGGTTTTACCTATACATAGATTAATTAAGATTATCTTATGCATGTTTAATTTTTATGTTTACCAACCTCTTCCCCCAGTTTGTGACACAAGGTTTGGTGAGCACTAGATTAAACTTTAATTTACTTGTCATTTACTTAGTGAATATGAAAACATAAGACTTAGATATGGTTTTTACATAGTGTTTCTTGACTAGAGGATTTGGATCCATCTCTAGTGATGTTATTTTTTTAAGATATCCCTTGGTTAGGTCTAGCAGATCCATCTTGGTCATGACCCTAAATATCTAATGTATCAACAATCAAAAGTATAAGTAGGATTTATCTTCACCAAGCTAGGATTAATTTATATATCAGTTGCATTTTCCTTTGTATACAACATGTTTTTGACCCTAGTATTATTGGCATCTTAGTAGATCCAATGAAACACTAAAGTCCATTAATATTTATCAAATATTTTTTATCATACACAAAATATTAAGGAGGTGTCATGTTACATATATTTCCCTCATGAAAAGAGGAAATGTATACTCGGTACATTTCTTTCCATCAATGTGAATATTAAGAATCAAAGGATGTAGATGTGATGAATACTTTTTATAAGCCTTTTTTGAAATCATATTAACCTTATTTATCATGCCTTTCTTTTGAATGTCCTTTGTTAGAAACCATTTTTTGAAGACAATTTCTTGTTTAGTTTGAGGTTATTTTTGAAAATTTTATTTTTTTGTTTTCTCTTATAGTGACTACTCATTTTTTATATGTTCCATTCATAATTACTCTTTATGTAGTATTTTTTTTCCATTGTATTCTCTTTTTAGCCTTTCTTGTTATATTTTTTTACTTGAAATTATTAGTCATTTATCTAGTTTTTTAATAACCTGTCCTTGTCACATTGTGACTTTTGTAATTATCATTGTTATATATGCTTATTTTGTTAAACTTGTATTTGTTCTTGAGGATATGAAACATTATGTGTAAGATTATGAAGCTTGAATGTATTTTTAATATTGTTTACAAGTGATGTATCCCTTAAACATAAAACTTTAATTTATGCTTGTTGTTGTGAATTAACACTGAAAAAATTATTGGCAATTTTATTATCTTTAAACTATAACTTTTTCTTTGTCATTGGAAGATTGTGTCTCCATAGTAGTTTATAATCTATCTATTTCTACTATATATGAATCATCTTGATATGTTATAACTCTCATAAGTGTGAATAGAGTATGAGATAAGTATAATTATGGATCAACATGCTTGAAATTTAGCTTACACAACTTATCATATATTGAATCTTGCATATCATTCTCATCACTATCATACCAATATATACATATTCAATCAAGATCTTCATAATTAGACAAAAGAGGGAGATTTGGTGTTTTATCCTCATGTTGTATATTAATTGGTAATACCTTCTATGTATTTCTTGTAATTATTTTTATTTGTGATCTATCATTTTTTTCACTTGACTCACCTACCTCATATATATGTATTCATTCAAGTGTCATGGGTTGTGAAAGTGGTATAATAAAATTAATCCTCACATTGTGATTGAAGCACTTTGTAATATTTGAAAGGTGTATCATATTTTGGAAGAGTATATTCATATTTTTCATTTATAAATTTGAATCACTAATAGAATGTATAGTTACAACCTCTACAGTCTCCTCACAAGTAAATTGTAGTGTAATTTATTGGGCATGACTTGAAAATTAGTAGGATTTATCTTGGGACCTAATAGTAATTCTAATATGATAGCTCTTAGTGTTTGACAAGGAGTGTTATCAAATATTCTAATATTTTATTCTTATTTTTAAATTTTATTTATATCAATATTGAATTATTTTAATATAATACAGTTACAAATATCCATACATTAACCATTGTGATCAACACACACTTTATTATATTTACATGTCTTTGATCTTGAATAAATAGTGGAAGATCTTGCTCTATGATTTGTTCAATAGGTATTCCTTTGTTATTGAAGGTGATGACCTTATCAATATCATTAATTTTACTCATGATATAATAAAATGATGTTGAATGGGTATCACTAATTAGTGTTGTATCTTTCAATGCATCATATAAGATATATTTATGGGTTGATCCTTTCAATATATCCAAAATAGAAATTTTAGGAGTATTATTTAGTTGGTCAATGATATCATAATCCTTATATTTATTTTATTTATTGTGTGAGGTGAATGGCGTTAATAAGGAACATGTTATCCACCTTAATTCTAATGTGGTCGATGAGGTAACTGCCCTCCTCTAGTGTTGAAGATATAGAAAATAGAGTCTAATATAAGCCTTAGGAAATTAAGAGGACCAAGATAATGATTAAGATAACCTTGAGGTCTAAGTGTTGGAGGAACAAAGTGAGTCATGCATTTATTTCTTCATCTAATTGTCACATGTAGGATCTCAAATTGGATATTATAATATTATGAATTGAAGAAGGCTTGAGATTGTGCATTATTCATTTTATCAAGTTTAAAAGATATTTGGATTTGATTAGTTCATATATGTAATGAATCCAAATAATGATTTGAAAAGTAACATACAATGTGATATTAAACTTCAAAATATGTAAGTATATATTTTTATGATAAGCATGATTAGGGATGTAATAGTCAGTGTGTGTTTGCTTTGTAGGCTCTTAGATATACTAATCCTATTCATAAATAGTGAACATGGGATAAAAGTTACTAGCTATAGAGGATTACACCATCCTGTAGATGCACTATCTTGTCTCTAAAGTATGTTGAGAGTAACTTCTCAAGGCTAGCCACTTACTGGTGCACTACAAGAATAAATGGTTGAAGGCTTCATATGTCTAAAAAAATAAAACCCTGGGCATTTATGATATACCACAAGATACATGGAAAATAAATACATATATAGTGATGTAAAATGGATTTAGTATTGGATTAGTACCCCTCATACCACAATTCAGGTAAACTTGAACACCATTTTGCCTAAAATGACATTTCCTATGAGTTTTAAAACTATCAAAACACATTTTCTAAGAAAGAAAGAAAATAAAAATAAATTAAATTTGAAATTGAAGATAAAATTATAAGCTAATAATTTTTTATATAGATATAAAAAATTAATATGAAACCCTAGGGAAAAATTTAGAAAAGTAATGCTCAAAAAATGTATGGGTTCATCAATATGTTTTACTCTATTTCTTATTAAATAATAAAAATGGTATGTTAATAGGTGTAAAACTTGATAGACATTAGAATGTTAAATATGTAAAAGAATTAACAATATTAATTTTTAAAATTGATAAATATGAAAAAATATTATTTTTGGAAAACACTAAGAAGAAATGTAAATAGATAAAATCAAGATTTTTGTTGATTGTTCCAGATATCTAAAATTTAAATCAATAAAATATGTGACTTTGCATGCTCATGATCAAGAAAAAAATATAAAATTATTTCTTGATAGGACTATTCTAGGTGGATAATAATGCATGCCATTCATGTATGTTGACTATGGAGATATCCTAGTTGATAATAACTAGTGATTGACACAAATCAAAACTTTGAAAATGACAAATTAGATACAAGATCTTATAATATTCTTGGACAAGATTGTTTTTTATAGATAGCAATGAAAACCACTTAAGTCCATTGACTATGGAATTTTTATTATTGAATGTAATGAAAATTTGATTGTTATATCTCATGTGACTGATCTTGATGAGTAGGCTAATCTATCATGGTTTATTTTATTCTCTATGAATATTTTTATTTTTCTTATTTTGTCTTCGAAACCCTTAGGGAACCTTGAACTATGAAAAAAAGAGGGGATGTAATGGGATGAGTTTATCTCAATCACTCTGTTGATGATTGACCATTGCCTAGGTATCCAATAATCTAATGAGAGAAATCAAGCCCATGTAGTTCTCCCACATAGAGTGATTGTGGAATTGTGCTCCTTGAAAATGTGTATGTAATTATAAATATGGATTTGATACCTAACAATGATACCCATTTACTTGATTTGTGATTATTTATACTTGGCTCATGGTTGTTCGTTATGAGTGATCTTCAATTTGGAGAGAATAAGGTAGAAATTATAAATGTACAATAGTGTGTAAGCTAGAAACCAAGTGATAGTAAGTGGGGATAATGACAAAACCTTTATGTGTATTTATAGGAAACCTTTTAATAATACTCTTTACTCAATCTTATCAAACACATGGGAAGACCCAAAAGGTTAACTAAAAATTTGGAAACTAGTTTTTATTTGGTAATGCATGTAGACATTATAGGTGGATAGGCCCATGGAAACATTCCTATCTATCTAGCATATACCTATCCCAAAAGATCATGGATAATTATATTGAGTTGGAGACAATTTGAGGGTGGTATTAAGTATTTTGAGCATTTGAATTTGAATTTTTTTATTAATGATGGAAAAAAGGGTCAATCCCACATACATATAAATGAAATATAGATAAATGGTATAGAAGAGTCATGTATTTGGGAAAAAGTCATGTGGTTTAATATGTGTCAAGAATTAGCATTACAAAGTATATATGACTAGATTTATGTATCTACACTTTTTAGCATCTCAAAATACATACCAAAATGTTCATGACCTATGTTTTATCATGCAAATTTTCTTTCACTTTGTTTTCACCCACTTTATTTTAATATTCAAATAATACTTTTTTTTGGGATCCCTTGGGCACTCTATTCACATGCTTATGTGCTTCTTCAAATAAAATGAAAGTTTTAACTATTTTAGACTCATGTAAAAAGGAAAGTATTAACTATTTTATGCTCATGTAACTCATTTTTATAGCTATATTCCCTTTAATACAAACATATTCTTTATGCACTTATAAATAAAAACTCCTTTAGCCTATAGCATTAATTTTAGTAAATAAAATAAATGAGAATAATTGGATCATTATACAAAAAATTCTCAACAATGACTAATTGGTCAAATTCACTTTAATAACATTTTATCAAAATAAATAATGAAAAATAAATGCTATTTATGTGTGCTTCCTGAAAATAAATTATTTTTTCCAATCATGCACTTGATTTGAGACTACTAGATTAAAATTATATTTAATTGAGGACAAAAAAATGAAACCTTTTTGTCCAAAAATAATTACTTGCCCTCAAGTTCCATCACTTTATACCTACATGAAATATCCCTATGGAAATTTGGGATTCAATGCCAATACATACACTACTATAAAGTTTATAATATGATCTATTAAATTTCAAACACATGCCTCTAAGGGTATAAATGGATTTAAATCTTGAGACAAAAGCTTTTTATTTGCACACACATAACTGAAACCATGTTTTATATTTAAAATGAAAAAAAGCCAACTTCAACCATGATAAAAACTATTAATTTCATTGAGAGATTTCATTAAAATATGACTATGATGTTGATCATGCTTGTATATTTATAATTATATTTATTTTTAAATATTTTGGCTACTTTAAGGTTTTCATCTAAATATGTCTTTATAAGAGGATATATGCCACAAATATACATGCTGATATTTATTTATGTATATTTCATTAGATTCATCCAAATATGAAAATAATTCTAATCTTGCAAACTAAGCCTAATTCTATATTCTTTGGGAAAAAATATGTAATTTGGGGAGGGGTAGGGTGAGGGGTGCGGGCCATGTTTGGATGGGCATGCTCAACTATCTATTATTTATCATTTTTAGGGTCTACTTAATTTTAATATTATATATAGATAGTTGATCATGTATGCCCCTCAGCCCCTGTGTGTGTGTGTGTGTGTGTGTGTGTGTGTGTGTGTGTGTGTGTGTGTGTTTCAACTTGAAACATATGCCTCTAGGATTTAAAAAAAGCTTGGAATTACAAGCCAAAGCTCTGGACTTATATACATGCTAATGAATCCATATTTTATATTAGTTCATGAAAAAATACAACTTTGTCTGTGATAAAAACAATAAAATTCATTGATAGATATCATTTTAAAATGATGATGTCATCGAGCATGCATTCATTTTTATAATTATATCATTCTTTTATATTTTTTACTAATTTAAAGATTTCACCTTTATTGATTTATAAGTATGTCTTTATATGTTTATATATGCTACAAATATACATGTCTATCTTTATTTATGTATCTTTCATCGCATTTATCCAAATTTGAATAAATTCTAGGGTTGCAAACTAGGCCTATTTATACATATTTTTGGGGAAAAAAAATTATAATTTGGGAGGAGGGGTATGCTCGACTATACATTATTTATCATTTTAGGATCTATTTTATTGTAAAATTATATATGGACACACACATTAATGTTTTCTTTTTAATGTAGGTTAAAAAGCACATGATCATATATAACTATCCACTAAAGGGTCTCAAATAATATTAAATGATGTTATACAAAAGGAAGGGTGAATAAGATCACACCCAACTATTTACTATGTTTTAATAAAAAAATAGTAGTGCCCATTAAAATTTTAGTTGTTTTACCTAATTATACTTCACCATTTAAAAAAAATAGTTTATAAATTAGACTCAAAATGCTTTAATTCATGTTTTGATAGCTTCTTCAAATTTTAAGCATATATCAAAAGGGTTGTAGTCTGACTAGTGAAGATGATGGTTTACTATATCCATCCACCAGATATAAATTCCTCTACATACCTGACATAGAAAGTCAAGCGGTTAAGGCGAAGATCATGCCCTGGGTGATTTTGATGGTGCAGATACCCTTTAATCATGGATGCTTAGCCAAAGGAGATTATTGATTTAGATGTATGTTTATTGAGCGTTTTCAATCTACTATATGTATATTTTTGAAATATGGACAGAGATATCGACATTCTATGTGATTTAGTGATTATGTGTAATGCCTTCAAACATATAAAAAATAATTGAGCGTAGGCATCTCAAATAATCTATGAAATTTATGATTTTTCATTTTTTAGGGAAAACATGTCCAATTAAGACCTCATTTTGATCTTCCAACTTCATGCACTTACCTAGAGATGAATCTAAATAAGAACACAATTAAGGTTTTATGTTTCTAGATTAAATCCAAGGGTCCACTATCATAAATATAAACCCACTCTATATCCATTTTAAACATATGGTCCCTTTCCAAGGTCATGTTTTCTATCTTTCATACTGGAAAAATGAACAAAAAAGAAACCTTTATGTCCAAAGGTAGTTGTAATTTGAAAAAAAGGTTTCTGTTATGACCCCTTCATCCTAATTCCTCTCTTCTATATTAATTATTATTATTAAAATATTCATATGCATATATTTTTTAAGTCGTCCCATTATCTCTTTTATAATTTTCCCATATGTATGGGGAATAGTAGCTATCTTGAGTAAATTACCTTAAATAGAGAACTTGTGTAAGAGAAAAGACTACTTATAGACTATTTTTATTGAGTCGTGATCAAAGTGTGTCGACTCTTCAAAGAGACCCACCCATGATAATTTATGGTGTGCTTTTGTTATTTCAATAAAATATTTCTATATTCTTTCAATTTTAATGTATAATTGCTATATTTCAAATACAAAATTAATTTATATGTAAGAAAGTTCCTAATAGTTTCTATTTGTTAAATATATGCATGAAGGTCATTACATTGAGTGATGCCATTAAATTATCCAATGACTATATGGGATGATCTATACCTAATGTATTCAATAAAATAGGCTTTACATGGGATATTAAAAAGTATTATTGTAGTCAAGAAAGGAAGACAACCATTATGATCTTCCTTTTTATTATAGGTTACCCTATTTAATTTTTTAGGTCTCAAATCATTTATGGGTAGATCATTTCATCCTGAGACCGCATCCATATTGGAATGTAAAATGAAAGAGGAGGGAACCTAAGGAGAGACCATTCCTTACAATTTAAGTGTGAGAAATCATAATTGCATATTTTAGTAGTCATCAAAGTTTATGCTACACCAATATACTATATCAAAATTATTTAGAGGAAAAGCTTGACCAATAATGAAACTCCTTCAATGTTTGTTTCCATACTTATGTTATCCTCCATGAATCGCTACAACTAATAATCTCCAATCTCTAGTATCTAATCTTATACCTAGAGGTAATGATGAATATCCACAAATTAATCTTCAGACATGAATCAAAAACACCATAAAAAATAAACAAAGAGAATGAATAATAAAATCACATGTGATATTATGTCTACCTCAATTATGGAGAGATTCATAAAAAAAACACCATAAGAAATAAAAAAATAGAATGAATAATAAAATCACATGTGATATTATGTTCACCTCAATTATAGAAGGATTCACACCATTATTTAACTCTATTGTATTGTTATTGTTTTCGTAACCTCTCACCAAATTAGCACCATAATGTAGTAACATAGTGATATTGAAGCAAGGGGAGAAATCATTTCACATCATTTTAAAACTCTATTGTACATTGTTATTATTTTCCCAATCACTCACCAAATTAAAACCATAATGCATTAACATAGTGATATTAAAGCAAGGTGAGCAATCTTATTGTGTTGATGTAAGGTGGTACTAAGCATAACCTACATGCCAATGAATGATCTTAACTAGCACTCATAAATTGGTGGAGTTCACAATCTCAACCAATCATATAAATCCATACCAAAAAGTGTTAAATATTAAAAAAATTTATTGGTTGCACAAATAAATTCAAAAAATTTATGAGTGTTGGTTAAACTCATCCCATGCCAACTTACAAGTCATCTAAAATTATATTTCCCACTGCATCAAATTCATATTTCATCTTAACTAACCTACTTATGCTTATAAAATTTTTGCTTTACCTCCTTTCTTTTCACATAAAAAATATTAAGGGCACTTGGAGTGTTTATACCAATTCAAAAAAAAATGGTAATAGGGGATTTTGAACTTGGGACCTCCTTCATTGTAAGTTTTAGCAAAAAACTAGACCACCAACTTTTCTAGGAATCTTTTCAAAACATTACATGCACTAATCTATATTTAGACCTTTTAAAATCTAATTTTTATTTTATTTTTTTAAATTAAAAACAAGAATTAATACATGTATGTAAAAAAGAAATAATCAATAAATTTTACTTAATTTAACTTTTTTTTTGATAAACAAAAGTCTTAAAGAAAGATGGGGCCCACCCATTTTTGCATAGAATTTTTTAATTTAAAAAATAATTTATTTTTAAAATAAACTTGAAAACTATTATACTCACCTATATCTGGTTATGGAGCTCTAGATGAAGCATAAAAGATCACATAACCTAGTTTAAGCCACTAAATCTCTTAAAATTTTGCTAGGCTTCTTGAAATTGCCTACTGATGATGAAGGAATGTTAAAATTTCATTTTGGTTGAGAATTGACTTTTTTTCAAATTCTAAGCTGCACTATGGTGTCCCACATAGATTAAAAAAAGTCTTGGTGGTTGAAGAAGCCTTCAGAGGCTCTAAAAAAGCTTTTGGGTTGATTCTAGATTAACTTTGACCTCTTCTATCAACAATTGGGATAAAAAATGGTTGAAAGAATTATTTTTTATTTTTTCCCAACACTGAAGTCATATAATGGCATCATTGCACTAAATAAAAAAATTAAAATATTTAAAAAAATCCTCAGAGGCTCTATGGAAGCTGTGGGAGGCTAAGAGAATGGTCTTTGGCAAATTAAATGTCAAACTAATAGCAACAAAATTGAAATTAATTTATTTTTACCAATTCCTTAGGTAGGAGGCCATAATATGGGTTGTACAACTACCCGGGATGATAAAAACTCTTCAAATTTTGAATATTGGCTACTTTGACTGAGATTTGAAGAAAGATCTTTATTTTTTAAAAGGATGAGATTACAAATCTGAGAAGCCAACCTCATTGATGATAAAAAATATCTTCTTTCTTTCTCTATGTCATACTAGGCTTTGAATAATAAAAATTAGAATAAATTGAAATATCAATTATTGATATTTAAGTCAATATTCTATATGTTTGCTGATCAAAATCCTCTCCACTGGCTCTGATAACATGATGACATTCATGTATAAAACAATACACATGGATCTAGAAGAGAGTTAATGAGCAAAGCACAAAAAAATGAACCTAGATCAATTAAACACACAAAGACATGAATTACCATGGGAAAACCTCTACAAGGAAAAAAAAACCCACCAAAAGTGATTTTCATTATCAAGAAACAAAGTACCCCAATACAACTTCTCTTCTCACTTCTCTCCAAAAAATCCTTTACAAAACTCTTGAGTAAATTCCCATGAATAAATCATATGAATTTTAATGTAAATAACCAATAGGGATAAACCCTATTTATAATAAATTTTGAAGGGATGTGAATGTTTTGAGTAATGGGTCCAACCATCCCAAAGAGTCATTTTAATAAACTATCGGTAACTATTAAATAATTATAATAATGTTATTTATTTTCATGATGTTTCTACATCATGTTAATAAATAATATTATATTATTATTTAATAAATCACCTAATATAGACTAAGGACCACTTAGTCATTAAATTCTCTAAAATCCATATGAATCATGGTATGAAAAGAAGCCTCATGTCAAATATTTCAAATTTTTTAGTTGTTTAGCTTATGTTCATGTAGCTAATAAAAAAATTAAGGAATTAAATCCAAAGATTGAGTCTTGTATTTTTGTTGGGTACAATGAATAAAGCAAAGATTATAGTGTACATGTGTGAAGAGATGTTATTTTTGATGAAGGGGGAGTGTATGGTCATGACAAAGATAAAGGCAATATTTTTAAGTCTAAATATGTTTTTATTGATGTTATTTATGATGATTTTACTAATTAACAACCCACTAGTACTTTAGTGCCAAGTACTACAAGCCCATGAAGTAACCCCTCATCTAGTGCATGTATTCTAACAATAGTTTCATCTTCAAGTATATTAAATAGGCCCTCATCTAGTGTATGTATTCTAAGCATAGTTCTAGTTTCAAGTACAAGTACATTAAATAGGCCCTCATCTAGTGCATGTATTCCAAGCATAGTTCTAAATTCAAGTCCTAGTTCTTCAAGGAAGGTAAAAATCTTGATTGAAATTTATCAAAGTAGAAGAAGCCAAACACATGAAGAATATCTAAGAGGTGAGATAGTAAATTATGATTTAATTACACAAGTTGATTTTGAACCGTCATGTTTTGAAGGTTCATGTAATAATGATGTTTGGGTGCAAGAAATGTAAGAAGAAATGGATTCTATTCATAAAAATGATACTTGGAAACTTATAGAACCTCCACTTGATAAGAATTGTATTGTTACTAAATGGGTCTAGAAGATTAAGTACAATAATGATAGTAGTGTTGAAAGACTCAAGGAAAATATAATTGTAAAAGGTTTAACTCAAAGATATGGTATATATTATGAAGAGACATTTGCACCAGTTGTAAGACAATAGACCATTAGAATGGTGATTTCACTAGCAGTTCAAAAGAAATGGAGTATATATCACGTGGATGTGAAAATTTTATTCTTCAATGGGTACGTAGAAGAGGAAGTATATTTATAATGGCCATAAGGTTTTTTAGTATAAGGTAAAGAAGACCAGGTCTACAAGTTAAAGAAGGCTTTGTATGGCCTCAAACAAGCACCTAGAGCATGGTATGTAAGGATTGATAGATATTTTCAGTAAAATGGATTCAAAAGAAGCAAAAGTGAGCCTAATATTTACTACAAGCATGAAGGTAATTATATAATTATTACAAATTTTTATGTTTATGATTTGTTGTATGAAATTTTAAGATGAAAGATGAATTCAAAATTTATATGATGAATTATTTTGAAATGAAAAATTTAGGTCTCATGAAATACTTTTTAGGGATGGAGGTTCATCAATGTAAATATGACATCATCATTTCTCAAACAAAGTATGCAAATGATATGTTGAATAAATTCAATATGGTTGATTTTAAACTAATCTCCACTCCACCTACTCATCGAGTTATGCTATGGAGAGAAGATGGTGCTAAAAGAGTTGATGAGACAACTTACAAAAGTATTGTTGGAATTTTAATGTTTCTAACTCACACAAGACTTGATATTACTTATTTAGTTTCTCTTGAATCAAGATATATGTCTAATCTATCTAAAATTAATATGAAGGAATCCAAGAGGATTTTGGGGTATGTGAAAGGTAATATTAGCTTTGGTATTCATTATTAAACTACTCAAAAGTTTGAACTTTTTGGTTTTAGTGATTCCAATTGGGGAGGTAGTTTGGATGACCGAAAGTCAACATCTAAGAATTATTTTTCACTCGATTCTTGTTTGGTTACATGTCGTTCCAATAAGTAAAGTTCAGTTGCCATTTCATCTAGAGAAGTAGAATATATTGTAGTTACTTCAATAGGTACACAAGCATTATGGCTCCAAAATATTTTAGAAGAAATGAAAGAGAAACAACATCAACCTATAATTTTTTTATGATAATGTAAGTGTTTTCAAATTAACCAAGAATCAATGCATCACAATAGGTCAAAGCATTTTGATTTGAAGTATCACTTTATTTGATATTTGTTTCAGAAGAAAGATGTAAAATTGAAGTATATAAACACCCAAGAAGAAGTTGAAGATATTTTCACTAAAGTTGTTGCAAAAGTTCAGTTTTTGGAACTTTGAGATGAAGTTATTAGTCCATTCAACATTAAGAGGGATAATGTTGGTTAAATTTTTTTATTTTTATTTCTATAGCAGTTACTATCATGTAAAAGATCATACAAAAATCATGTAATTGATTTTATAATCAGTTTGATATTTAGTTGATCTATTTTTAAAATAATAAAGTTGTTAAACACTTTAAATAAGTTTAGTTTATTTTCATGTGAGTTATTTTTTATTTTTATTTTTATTATTTAGATAATTTTGGAATGATTTATTTATTTATTAGAAAAACATGTTCACATGTAATTTAATGAATACATTATAATTAATCTTTATTATGAATAAGAATGATTCAAATAATTTGAAGAAGTAATTTTGTTTTGGTTATTTTGGGTTATTTTTGGTTATGTTGTGAGTTTCTTATTTTCTCATTATGCAGTGATTTATTTAACATATTTAAAAATCATCAATCTAAAATAGCCCATTTATCTCAGTATTACTTGAAGAAAATATAGCATACTCATTTTTTGCATGTATTTTTTGAGTGGAATCTATATCATTTATGAATGAGGGATAGATTTACATTAACCAAATAACATTCATAATCAAGAAAATATTGAGTGTTGGCAATTTCTAATCAAAATGTATTTGCACCAAATGTTATAATAATTTATCATCTTTATGATATATTATTTATTTTATGAATAATATTTTAATAGATTCCTATCTTTATCATTCATATATACATATATATATATATATAGATTCAAATACATAGTTTTAAATTTTATTTTTATTAAAATATATTTTATAAATGGTTCTTTATAAGAATTTATATATATGAATATGAATAATCTATTTAATATTCATTATATTTAGATGATATTTATAAAGGTGAAGCATTGAAAATTTCCAAAATATCACCCAATTCAATATTATTTTTATATAAATGTAACCTATAAAATAACATTTATTTTGTATGCTTTACTTTAGCCTAACACTATTATCTTACTTATATCTATTTACACAATGAATCTCATATGAATGAATGTAAATTTAGTTATTTAGGTCACCATCAAGGAAGATGTCAACACAGTGAATCTATAATTTTTTGATAAAATCTTGGAACCTTCTTTATATTTTCTCGTATAAAAAATGAGTTGTTTTTAGATAAAATTCACACTTAGAAAAGTAAAAAAGTGTGCATTAGAAGTTATAATTTTTTAGTACATCCAAATTTTATAGTCCAAAAAGACCATATACTTATCGTCATAATGTCAAAAACATAAATTAGACTTTGATGTGTTCTTCATCATTTCAACATCTATACATGCATTTTTACTCTTGCCTAAAATTAAAAATTAAATTTACACATATACGTATACATTTATGTATATGTATACATACACACATTTATGGAAGCATAAGCTTTAAGGCATGAAATGATTTCAATAAAATTCCTAAATGAAATGCAAGTTATGGAAATGCCTTGAAATTACTTTGAGAAATACTTATAGGTTAAGTCTTACTACATATTCTTACTCTCTTTTTTATTTTACTAGAAAAAAAAATTAAAATTTATCTTATGTTCCTTCTATGTTGTTAATGCGACTTCATTTTTGTATGTCTTCTAAGTGCTTGGCATGTCTTCAGTGTCTAAAGTGTTTTTTCCATGCCTTATAATATATTTGATGTACCTCCTCTTATTATTGTCTTATTCAATTATTTTGTGTGTTTTATGGTTCCAAGTTTTATATCATGTCTAATGTCTTGACCACTTATGTAAGTTTACATGATCCATAACTTGTATCCACTGGGGTGAAACCCCATATTCATACTTTAAAATATTATATTTCATAATTAAAATACTATATTTCTTGATCCCACATTGAGCATATTATGTTTGAAATTATACAAATTATATCTACACCCCATATGGGGCATATTGTTCTTGATCTTAAATTTAGTATATCATGAAATGATACAGGGCATCATATACATAACATATATTTTATCAAATTTATATATTTATATGTTATACACTAATGATTTAATATGCTTATCTTAGACATGGAACTCTTAATCTTTTTATTTTTATATGTATACTTTTCATGTTCATCCTAAATCTTAAAAATTGGGTATATACCCCACCCATCATATTCAGACATGTTATTGGGACACATACATTACCATATTTAAAAAGATGGAGTTGGATGCCTTTGAATGAAAAGATAGATAAACCCAATTTCTAGTGATTCATATTTTATTATTATGTGAAGGTCCTTATCTAATAAGGATATTTAACTATACTCAAATTTATTTATGATTGCACTCACTAATATATAAATGTATTTTTAGAAATTTTCTCAAAATTTGTGTAAATTGATTTTAAAATGTCATTAAAAATTGTAATCATATGTTTATGTATGATATTACATGGATTTGGAGGAACTTGGGCTGCATTGATATTCTACCCACCTTTTGGTTAAATCAAGGATATTATTTTTAGTTTTTATCAAATTATTGTCATTAGCACTCACCATTTGTTTGTATGAAAAACATTATTTTAAGATTAAATACTAATGAATCATAAATGAAAATATATAATAAAATAAATATCAACAACAAATTCATGTCATAATATTTTTGAAACATAATATTTGTTAGTGGGGAAACCAATACACCTTAATAAAACCCCATGTGTTATTTAAATATGGCCCAAAACATATATAAGATGGCATAATGTGTATGAAACTTAGCCCATAAAATTTTTAACTTATCACACTATAAAAAGCCTTTAACAAGATATAAAATATGTTATAAAAAGACTATTGAAGAAGATACCCATAGGCTCTTTAAATAGAATGAAGAAAGAAAAATAGTTACAAAGTAACTCCGATCAATGTGTTACCTAACAATGTGTGTGCCCAATGTCCTCATTTTCTATGTAATGAAGGGAATGTGGCACAGTGTATAAAATGAGTTGTGATTAATATCTACATCTAATATTACTTATAATGAAAAAATCCATAATGGGAAAAAAAAAGATGAAGGCTATATGTCATCTCATATTTCTTAAAACATATAAATTCAAACTATATATATAGAATAATTGTACAAAACTTTAGGATATCAATCTACACAAATAAATATCATTTTTTTAATAAAGTAAAAAAATAATGAATGCTTTTTAAGATTCATATGTATGTTTTATTTTATTTCCAAATCTCCATGAACATAAAAGCATCCACATTCCTTCCTTTACTTGGATATTTATGCATGTACACACATAAAAATGTGGAAAACTATGTGCACCTTAAAAGATAATCTAAGAATTTATTATTTGTTAATATGTATAATTTTAGGATATTCATGTATTTTTATTATTGGTCAAAATTGTTGACATTATTAATTTTTTTGAATTATGGTACTCCCTAACTCTTTTCTCATCTCTGTCTAGATACCATTTTATTCATCCTCTAAGTTTCCCATTTGTTTAAAGTGCAAGTACATTCATGGTTATGTCTTGAGCATATCTACTCTCTCATTTCCTATTTGGATTTTTCATACACTCTTATCATATGTTTTCGTGCACCCTTTTAGATAGATTTCACTTGTTCCCTAGTCTTTCCCTTTTTAAAATTTTCCTAATTTTAGAGATATGTTTAGATGTCGATAAGGTCCTGATTTGGAATTGAATTTTTCTATAAATAAATATTAATTATAATTCATTTATGCATCTAAGTGATATAAAGATAATTCATTATTAAAATTAATAGTTTGATAAATTTAAAGAATTATAGAGAAGATAAAATCGTCATTGAAGCATTCAAGTTCATGTTAGAGATATTTCATGGTATTGGTTTACATGATTTAAGTATTAAATTTATTGTGGTGTGTTATTTTTTTTTTAATTTATTTATGAGCCTAAAAAATATCAAGATAAATTCATTGTTATTTGGAATAATTAAGTTGAAAAAACATTTCCTTATAACTTTCAAGTATCTTTTCCTGATTTTGCAAAGAAAATTTTGTGTTTTGTAGGCAATTGAAGCAAAAAATGCAAGATTATGAGAGTAGTTTTTTAAGACTAAAACTAGGCAAGCAAATTTTTGAAAAAAATGTGGTCCCATCTATAAATATTTCCAAAGTGTCCTTACAGTCCACACATTATCTTGAGAATACACTATGATCCAGAAAAGGTTACCTATTTGATACAAATTTTTTAGGTCAACTATGTCTCACCTATATGTGATAGTTTTCATAGTCATATAATCATGCCTATCACAAGATATAATTATATTAAATATACATATTATTAATTTGTATGTCACCTTCTTTCTCTAGATTAGGATTTCATTAACTAGGTGAATTAATTTTTTATACATGTTATTTAACCTAGGTAAATGCTTGTGGGTATTTTAATTCCAATATTAGTGTAAATCCATTATCTCTAATGCACTAAAAATATATCCACTTCCCTTTTTAGCTAAACTTTCCAATACAAAGTTTTGTATATGTTTATCATGACCAAAATACAAGTTTGATTATTATTTTATAATGGCATGGTGTAAATACCCATATTTGGTACAAGCCTTGTTTCACAATACTTTTAGGTAGTTATGTATGTATGGATATCAAAATACAAGATAAGTACTTAATGGGGCATATATTTTGATATTTTGATTGTATTTTTTACTCTATTTGAATTTGTGATACTTCTATCCTATCATTTTTTGCCTGACTTGCTATACTACAAAGATCTCTTGCCCTCCTTTTTGTAGACACATAAATTTGGTCATAGGTACTTGGAAATGTTAGTTTTTAGCATATCCTAAACTATATGACTTACAACCAAATACATGACTCTTATTTTCCATTCCTCTATGTCATTTATATATAAGGGATTAATCATTTGTTTTCCATCACTACTAGACAAAAAATTCAAAGTTAAACAACCAAACTACTTAATATCACCCTCAAACTATCTCCTACTTAGAATAGTTATCCCTGATATTTTGGGATAGATATATGCTAGGTGGGAAGAATTTTTTGCATGCTCTTGACCACCTAAATTGGTCATATACCATGCCAAATAATGGCCAATTTTTTAATTTCAAATCAATCTTTTGGATATTTCTACACATTTCATAAGTTCGACTAAATAAAATTTAAAAAGGTTCACCTATAAATACATATCAAAGGTAATTAATTATTCCTATATTGCCAATATCTAATGATCACTTTTACACTATTGAACATTAACTAAATCTTCCCTATTCTTTTTTAAATCAAAATAACGCATAATGACCAACCATAAACCAAGTCTAAAGCATCTTAAAGTAAATCAAGAGAAATCATTGTCATGTATCAAATCCATTTTTATGGTTTTATACACATAGTCAAGGATCAGAATTGAAAAATCACTCAAGGTGGGGAAACTATGTGGTCTTGATTTCCCTCCTTGGAGTATCAGATATGAAGGTAGTAGTAAAACATTAAGGGAGAGATTGAGGTTAGATCAACCCATTACACTCCCATCATTTTTATAAGTTTTAAGCTTTAAAAATACCATAGGGTTTTAAATACAAAATAATTAAAACATAAGTTTATGTGTGTCATAATTAAAATAGAAATATTTCATGGCATTCATTAGATTTAGGTGCATGAGGCACAATAATCATAGTCAATCGGGACAAGTCCATGATCAACAGACATGAGTGGCATGCACTACTGCCAATTTACAATGGTCCTATCTATAAATAATTTATAATCCTTCTTATGATCAATCACTATCAAAAACTTGTATTCTCTAAATTTATCTATTAATCACTAATCATAGTTAACTGGGGCAATCCCTATCAACCTACGTGAGTAGCATGCATTTTAGTCTAACTTAGGTGAATGTATCCAAGAGCAGTTTCAAATTCTATTTTTGATCTTGAACAAGCACAATCACATATTTTTTTTATTTCTACTTGGGGACACTTGGAACAAGGAAATAAAATCCCAGTTTGAGCTAGGTACATTTTTCTTAATTTTTTTCAAAAATAGTAGTTTTCCATATTTGGTAAATTGTCAAAATCTATTTAATCAATATTCATGGCCTTGAGTTTGTATTCCAAGGTCTATGATTTATGACCATCATTAATATGGTAGGCCACTCTAAAACCTCCCAGACCCTCATGAAGAACCCGATGGACAAGAAACTTTTCCTGATGATCCAAATGACCATGAAACACCATAAAAGCATCATGAAGACACCTAAAAGTCATATGTTGATTATTATACATATTTATCATTTTGAGATTTATCTATTTTTACACCTATTAGAATTACAACATATATTTTTTAATAAAAATAGGGTAGAACATATTGGTGAACCCATACATTTATTTTGAGCATTGATTTTTATTTTTGATATTTGTTCAATGTTTTATAATTAATGATTTCTAGACACTAAAGAGATATTCTCTTTGACCTTCAGAATTGATATTAAATTATTAATTTTACTTGCACAAATATTTTTTTATTTTCATTGTATTTTAATTAATTTTTATTTCTTATTCTCCTAGAATCTATGCTTTAGTATTTTTAAAATTCATAAGAGCTATTATTCTTGGAAAACTAGTCATCAATTTTGCTTGAGTTATGGTGTGAAGGGTATTACCCAAATACTAAAGCCATTAGACACAAATATATAATTATTTTATTTTTCATGTACCTCATGGTATATTGAAAACACCTAAGATTTTATTTTTTAGGCATAAGATTCCATCAATTGTTTGTTTTTGTAGTACACTGGTAATAAATTAGCCTATATGATGCAAAGGTACTTGGTAAAATTCTCAAAATCATCATCTCCTAACTCTGTACTTGGAAATGAACTCATTCAAATGTTTTTCTATGTTTGGAAGCTTCAAGTAACACCAATAGTTCTCTTTTTTATTATTAGACTTATTATCCTTCTTTTCTTGAATCTACCATTAAACACCTTTTGGAAACATTTATCAATGTTTTATAACCTAAATAAGTCATTAATTCATCCACTCTACTCATTCTATTTATAGATCCATTACTTTTCACTTTCCTTATTCACTATCCTCACACTAGTCACTCTTCTCTTGGCTTAACATACCAAATCTTGACATTGGCCTCAAAGACTCAGTCTACCACCTTGGATGAGTTATCCTAGTTACAATATACATGTCTTAATCACTCTTATCCTCTCATTCACTCTTCATCCTTCATTTCCACTCTTCAACCTCATTAGTGTCATTGTCCCCTTGTAGCCTTTTTTTTTAAATGTTTTCCTTTGTTTGAGAATTATATAGGTCTTATACAATATCTAAACTCATTTTTCACAATCCTCTATCTTTTTTTAGCTCTCCATTAAGTTTCATCCCTTAACTCTTAATGTAGATACCCTTTCCTTTGTAAACCCTTTCATAATTAGGCCTTTCTATCCCTACAACTTACCCACAATACTGGTTCCATACTATATAGACATGGTACCAAATTCAAACCTTAAAATTCATGTATATGGCCTTAAATAATGTTATATTATGAAATTTCATGCAATTATACTAGTTCATTCAAAAGTTATGGGTTTTTGAAGTATAAAACCCTTGATAGGCTTGTGACCTTGACAATACAAGTTGAGAACCTAAAAAATTCATTTTCTTTAGTTTTAAGATGTTTCAAATGGATAAAATACCTTCCCAAGGTATTTTTTAACATTATAAACATTTTCAAATAGTTTATAACCATGGATCAATCATATATTGTCTTAAACTAAGAAAACATAGAGTTATGTACCTTCTTTTAAGGACCATGTAAGGTTGAGTAAGGGTTTAGAGGTCTTTTGATAATTAAAAGGTTTATATATCTCCATATTAGTATTATCAAGGCTTATTATCCTTCTTATACACCTATCAAGACTTCACCAAGATAATATACATTCCTTTCTTTAAACATATACCTTCTTCTACTACACATTGACTGTGTGAAAATAAGGTATTTTTTGTGTCATTGACATTTATTAACCCTTGAAATTAGTTTCTTGATCTCAAATTTATTAAGGAATATATGTAATTATTTGGATGTGATCATCCCACATTTTTACCTTCCCCATAGTTTCTTTGTTGTGAATTAACCTACATAAATCTTCCACATACAAGAATACAGAGTTCCTAGTAATTGAATTGACTGTGTTTTACAATTTGTTCTTATGATGAAACTATATGATTATATATAACCCAAAAATGTACATCACATTCCTATCATAAATTAAAAACCACAAAATCTATAAATATCTCTTTAAAAAACATGAATCACAACTATCTTTCCTTTAATGTAAAAGTATGATTAAATAGAATGGTTTCAAGGGACTGAGAACAAGGTATAGAACAAAGTTACCACATTAGTTATCTGGGGCTTTGAGTAGTGTTGTTTTACTCCATAACCATTATTTAATTCACATGTAATTTTAATCCATATATAAAATATTAATTTAATCACTTATATACTTTAGTCCTTTCTTGTTTAATGACCGTAACCTTGGTTTCTTTCTTGATTGTCACCTACAGTCCCTTTGTTTCAAACATGAAACTACACAAATTTTGATATTATCATGGCCTCAAGGGAATTTATAAAAAACATATGAACTATTAAAATTTAATGTACCTTTTCATTGATAAATAAATTAACAACAAACTTTTCTTTATTCATTTGAATCAACATTTATTACACTTGCAATCCATTATTGGACTTGTCAATATTTCTTGAGGAGTTTTCACATTATCTATTTCTTTGGTTTCTCATACTCCTTATTGGATCTCTCTTATATATTTCTCACTCCCCCATATGCCACACAACTATCTCCAAATTCCTTCTCATCCAACTTCAATGTTGGTTTGGGCAGTTACAAACAAATCTCTTACATGGTGGTCAACCCCATGTAAGAATGATAGTTACTCTATTTAAAATGATTATTTAATTTTAATAACCTTAAAAATAGACATAAAAATTACTTCAAAACATGCTTAACATTACCCCTTGAACCTAATTTTCTCACCTAACCGCTTCAAACCATGTTTATGGTCCTCCTTGGTTTAGTTCAAATAATTCAATTTTCAAATTTACCCTTTTGGAGGGAAAACTCCAAACACACAAAAAAACTCATTCTTATGACTCTTTATTACTTTTAGATAACATAGGGACCCTAGAGGATCATTCACACACACTGACATCCCTAAATAGACCAACTCTGACTCCTATCTAACACATAACACCTTAATTACACAAAATGGTGTTTATATGCTTTATGATCCTGCATCATACTCCCTAAGAGGGAGAAAATTGATTGATAATGTATTATTTCTTGCCTTATAATTTAGTTTTTTAGGATCTTCCATGCTCACTTGACTATATCTCCTCCTTTCTTGCTCCTTCCTCTTCCTCTTCACTAGGCTCTTGTATTTATTCTTCTTTGCCTTATCTATCTTCCTTGTCAATGCATCCTCTACCTCTATAAGGTGTACCAAATTCTATAAGTTTGTGTTTGATCCATGTCCTACATCTTTCAATTCACTTTATACTTCATCATACTTTACTGCTAACAAATGGTTCTTACTCTCCTTGTAGACTCTTGTCCTATGGCATTCTTCTTTATGGATCTCACTTGGTTCATGCATCTCTAGGTGTCTTTGCTTCTTGTCAATGTTATTTATTTTATATAAGGGTCTCATATGCAACTCAACCTCTGTAATTTTCTCAAATAAACTCTCTTTTTCTACCTCCTCATTAGACTTATTTGCTTCTTGATGTCTCTTCACACAACCTTACTCATCTTGCAAGAACAACTTCTCATTCAATTATCCTTCATCATGGTACAATGTTGTTTTGCATATTTTTCAATTTCCATCTCCATGCATATCAACTAATAAATATGCTATAACTTTTCCCATAGAATAGATTAGTTTGTTAACTTACATATGCTCTCATTGCTTTCTTGCTAGTGTGTTTGTTTGTGACTTTACTTGTATAACTCTTTTTGCTTCCTTATGCTACTCCACACCTATTTCTTCTTTGAGATCACCCATGATCTTCTCCTACTATAATTAACCTACTTTAATCCCTTTTTATGGACTAAAAATCTCCTCTAGCATCTCTATTTCCTCCTTTAACATAAGAACTTCCACCTCTTCATCAACTTCATCAAATTTTTGATTGCATGGTTATTAATTTTATTGGACACCTTGATTCACAACTTGTCCTTAGACTCCATCATTCATGAGAGTTAAATCAATAACATTATGCTACACATCAAATTTTTTAAGCACTATATGAGGTGATTTATCCTCACCTTGCCTTTTCACAAGCTCATCTATCAATGTTATTGTTTCTATGTAAAACATATCTTCATTATTTGAATCAACTTCATATGAATCATCATAAATATAATTAGACATCAAACCTTGTGTCTATTTATATTCTTCATACTCATCATCTTGATTACACAACTGCACCTTCATCTCTTTGGATTTGATTTCCTCTACCTTATCTTCTATTTGATTCTTGAGTTGGTCATTTTCCTTTTTCTCTATGCCTTCTTAAAGTGTACTTGCTAGACTATCCCTGTGCACCCATTTCATGTTCTTCTCAACCCATTTTCTTCCTTGTACTCTCTTGGGCTGAATTTTGCTTCCTAAATCACCTTCTTCATGCTTTTTGGCTTGGTATCCTATCATGTTAACTTGAGGTATTGTACCCTTTGTTATTTTCTTATATATTTGTTCTTATTTTCCACCTATGTTCTTGGCTTATATGACCTCTTTCTTGAGGTTTACCTTCCATATCTCATAACTTGATGTCTTGAGCCAGTTAGGACAAACATATCCATTCCTTTGTACCATATTTTAGTGTTTTATCTTATTCTTTACTTGTATAAACTACATATTATCTTATTTCCTTTCAAATGTACAATCATAATCATTTCTCAAACATTCATTTACCTCCATATATGACTATTGTAAGGTCATTTATTCTCTCAAATCTTCATGATTTGCCTTCATGTCTTCTTGGTTAGCTATCTCTCTTGCTTCAAATTTAATACTTGTTATATCAACATATAACTCCTCTTCTATTTCATCTTCAATATGTTGAATGCCTTCAATCTCTATCACTTTGTCTTCTACAACATGTTCTCTTTCTTTATCTTCTTCTTTATTCTTGATGGGTGATGTACTAGGCCCATCCTTCACAAGATTTAAGGCCTTATGCTTGGCCTTCATCAAAATTGTCTTCATAAATGAATACACAAAATCAAATGCAACATTAGAATACAAAGAAAGAGATGACATAGTCTCTATGAATTCCTCTTACATAGACATTCTTCTCTTTGACTTCTCTCTTAAGTGCTTCTATTAGCATTTCTCTATTCTTGTTCTCCTCAATGATAAATCTCTTCTCAACCTCTTTATCTTATTTCTCTATTATAAACTCCTCATTCCTCATGCCTTTATGGGTTGTACCCTTTTTCTATTTCTCATGCTTCAAGACACTCATCTTGTGCATTTTCTCTCTCCTAAGTATCTCTAGTGTCCATTTCACTCTCTTCTTTACATTATAACCAATCCATTGGCTTCCTTGATATTTCATGAGAATCACCATAAGATCTATCTTCTATAAAATCTACCCCAACTCTTTTCTCATGTCTTATACTACCTCTTATACATCCATCTTCCCACTTTTTATTCATTTTCTAGGCCTTGTCTAGACTAATAACTTAGAAAGCTACTTGCTTGCCTCTTATATCTCTCTTGGATATTATTTAACTATCTCTAGTCCTTGTCTAGGACATTTTTCATCCTTATTTACTCTCTCTTGGAGTCTTTACATTCTTACTCTCTCTTGAGCTTCAATGCTCTCTTCAATCTACCTTCTTTAGTCCTCTATTGACTAGCTTCAAGTCCTTCTCATTAGACTTTGGGGCTTTTGTTCCTCTCTTTTTCACTTTTCAATTTTACCTGTATTGACCTCAATAGGTCAGACGTATACCATTCTCTTATCCCAAAATACCTTGATATGCCACTTCATATATTCCTCATAGAAATCTTTGCCAATCTCAAATAAACAAGCTTTAAGAGACTTAAAGTAATATTAAACAAGGAGTTTATCTTACTCTAATACAAAATTATGTAGAGGTACTTTGTAAAAGTATCCAAATCATCATCTCTTGACTCTATACTTGTCAATTAACTCACTCAAATGCTTTGCTATGTTTTGAAGCTTCAAGCGACACCAATAGTTCTCTTTTTTCTCATTAGACTTATTAACCTTACTTTCTTGAATCTAACCATAAAAACCTTTTAGAAACATTTATCAATGTTATTATAACCTACATAAGTCATTCATTCATCCACTCTACTCATTCTATTTATATGTCCATTACTTTTCACTTTCTTAATTCACTATCCTCACACTAGTCACTCTTCTCTTGGGTTAACATACCAAATCTTGACATTAGCCTCATAGACTTAGTCTACCACCTTGGATGAATTATCCTAGTTAAAACATACTTGTATTAATCCCTCTTTGCCTCTCATTCATTATTCATACTTTATTTCCACTCTTCAACCTCGTTAGTGTCATTACCCCCTTGTATCCTTTTGTTCACCTTTTTCTTTTTTTTGAGAATTCTACAAGTCCTATATAGTATATAAACCCATTTTTCACCATCCTATTCCTTATTTTATCTCTCCATAAAGTTTCATTCTTTAACTCTTAATTTATACACCCTTTCCTTTGTAAACCCTTTCATAATTAGGCCTTTCTAACCCTACAACTTACCCATAATACTAGTTTTGCACTATATAGATATGGTTCCAACTTCAAAAATAATGTTGGATAATGAAATTTCATGAAATTAATTCCATGAGTTAATTCAAAAGTTATGATATTTTTAAGTACAAAACCCTAGCTAGGCTTGTGACCTTAATTGTGCAAGCTGAAAACCTCCAAAATTCATTTTCTTTAGTTTAAAGAAGTTTCAAATGTGTCAAAGACATTACCAAGTTTTATTTTAGCATTACACACCTTATGAAATAGTTTATAACCATGTATCAATCCGATATTGTCTTAAATTGAGCAAAACATGAAGTTTTGTAAGTTCTTTCAAGGACTATGTAAAGTTGAGTAAGGGTTTAGAGATATGTTAATGCTTCAAATGGTTATCTATCTCCATATTACTATTATCAAATATTATTCTACTTATTCTACACCTATCAATACTTCACCAAGACAATATACATTCCTTTTTTCAAATGTATACCTTCTTCCACTACACATTGACTATGTGAAAATAGGGTATTGTCCGTGTCACTAACCTTTATTAACCCTTGCAATTAGTTTCATGATCTCAAAGTTAGTAATGAATATATTTAATTCTTGGGTTCTTAGAATCCCATAATTTTACCTTCCCCATAGTTTCTTTGGCATGAATCAGCCTACATAAAGATTCCACATACAAGAATATAGAGTTCTTGGTAATTTTATTGACTATGTTTTACAATTTGTTCTTGTGATCAAACTATATGATTCTACATAACCCTAACATGTATAGAACCTTCCTCTCATCAATCAAACACCACAAAATCTATAATTATCTCTTTAATAAACATAAATTGCAACTATCTTTCCTTTTATGTCAAATTATGATTAAATAGAATGGTTTCAACGGGCTAGAACACGGTATAGAATAGAGTTACCACATTAGTTATATGGGGCTTCAATTAGTGTTTTTTTACTCCATAACCATTCTTTCATTCACATGTAATTTCAATCCATAGATAAATTCTTATGTTAATAACTTATAGACTTTACTCATTTCTTCTTTAATGACTGTAACCTTGGTTTTTTTCTTAACTGTCACCTACAGTCCCTTTGCTTGAAAACTGAAACTACACAAATATTGATAAGATCATGACCACAAGGGCCTTTCTGAAACAACATATGAACTAGTACAATTCAATATACATTTTCATGGATAAATAAAATAAAAAAACTTTTATTTATTCATTTTAATCAACATTTGTTATACTTATAGTCCATTCTTGAATTTGTGAATATTTCTTGACGAGTTTGCACATTATCTCTTTCTCTAGTTTCTCCTCCTCCTTATTAGATATCTATGCTCTCTCTATCATTCCCCCATATTCCATAAAATTAACTCCAAATTCCTTCTCATCAAACTTCAATGTTAGTTTGGGAAATTACAAACAAATCTCTTACATGGTAGTCAACCCAATGTAAGAATGATAGTTACTCTCTTTAACTTGATTCTTTAATTTTCATCACCTTAAGGACTATACTTAAAAACATGATTAAAATGACTCCTTGGACCCATTGAACCAAATTTAGTCACCTAACCACTTCAAACCATGCTTATGGTCCTCCTTGGTTTAGTTCAAATATTTGAATTTTTAAATTTGCCCTTTTGGAAGGAAAAATACAAACACGCACAAAACTCATTATTATTACTCTTAATGACCCTAAGATAACAAGGGACCCTATAGAATCCTTCACACACACTGACATCCCTAGATAGACCAAATATGACTCATATCTAACACATAATACCATAACAACACAAAATGGTGCTTATATGTTGGATGTTCCTGCATCACTATACAGTTACTCTTTATGAGGCAATGGAATCCTCCATATTTAGTAAATTTTTGAGAATCATTAAATATTTACAAGTGAGATCAACATATATGATATCCTACAAAGTAAACACACCTTAGCTAGTGACAGCCCTAATCCTTGTTATAAATTTAAATTATGGTAATAATGAGTGAATTTTTATTACATATGTTAAAGTTTTGTAGTCATATAAAATGTAAAAATTGGTAACTTAAGTGTGGCTAATGACACCAAACCCTTAGGTCCCTCTTACTTGATCTCATGACCTTTATAGGCATCTTTTCATTAATTCTTAATCATCTATATCCTTTCAAACTTGATCCCAACTGAGCCAGACCCCATTTTCTATGACTAATCCATCCCCCCAGGTCCCATCTTCTTAGGATAATAGATCCACACTTGGACTATAACATCAGTGCCACTCATATCCACTTTTGGTGCTCTTGTCTAAGTCCATTTCTATCTCCAATGGTTAATTTCTTCCAGTTCCCCATTCTTCTCCTTGTCAACCTGATGTGAGTACATTCAACCCATGACCAATAGATCCCTATAAAATCCCATTCAAAGATAATTTGGAAAGGGTTGGAAATTATAACTAAGTAAGAAAGAATACAAGCAAGACTACTCAAGTAATCTTACCTATTCTCTACATACAGCTAGCCAATACACTTACAAGCTTATTCAAATCCTTACACCAATCCCTAGCCACCTCAAAAACATCTAGTTTAGCATTTTGCATCTTCATACACAAAATTTTACAAAGAATATCAAGTGGGAGAACTACATATGGCTTGATCCTTCTTCAGAGTATTGGTATGTAGGTAGCATGTCCACACAAGGGGTGTGGATCCATGTCCAGTGAATCTTACACACACTAACCCCCCCCCCCTCTTTCTCAAAATTGGTTCAAGCAAAATGGAACATAGGGTTTGAAGAGAAAATTTTCTCTACAAGGAGATCTACAGACTTCCATCTACTAAAACTTCATAGATAGGGTCACACATACATAGCAAACAAAACCTAGAAAGCTCAGATCCTGAGGATAATAGTGGAAGAGGTAGACTACAGCATTGGTGCCACTCATATCTAGTTTTATAACTCCTATACAATCAAAAACAAAGTTCATATCTCAATTTGTGATAGTGTCCCAGTCTTGCACAATGAGTATCAGGCCCTATCTCAGCTGTATCAACCAGTTTTTAGCTAAGTTTGATTTTATCCCTCTCATTACTATTTTTAGAAAAGTCTAAATTGCAATTAATTTACACAAATTAGTAGCTTAATTATTGTCTATTTATTTACTAATTTTACTACTGAGAACCTTTAAATAAATTAGGAATAATACATGAATATTCCCAAAATTGTTAAATCATTTGGTGAACCTAACTTATTTCATTTGTGCTTAAAAACCCTAAAAACCCTAGGGTAAATTTCCTACTGATTTTTCATATATTTTTTATGATTTTTTACCTGCATAATAAAATCACAAATTAGCCTTAAATTTTTTTTAAAAATAGTAATTTTAAAATATATTTCTTTCAAACCTTAGTTGCCCATACTAGGTCCCAGTATTTTTCCCAGTAATTTTCCCATAATTTTTTGATTTTTTACTAGCATATTTAAATTAAAAAATCCATTCAAATTTCAAATTTCAATATTAATTATCAAAAAATATTTATTCAAAAACATTTATTTTTGAAAACCCTATTGGCATCTACTAGGTCTCTTTAAATCACAAATTTTCCAATAAATTTTTGATTTTTTTATTTGTATATATAACTCAGAAATTCACTTTTAATTTCAAAATTTTAGAGTAAATTTTCAAAATAATTATCTATAAAACCCTAGTTGCATATACTAGGTCCCATTGCTTCTTGAGGTATCACCTTACATGTTTGTACATTTCATATCCTTTTTATACAATTTATAGTTAACTATTTTTAGGAATTTACATTTTCTATATTCAGTACTTTCATTTTCTAGCACTTTGTCTATTACAAATTATTGTAAAAACTTCAATCAAATATTAAATTATTTTCCTAGTTTAACAATGGCCCAATATACTAGTTTTGATGAAACTGATAAAAGGGAACTTCAAGAACTCTTAACTAAATACCCTAACATACAAGATGACATGCTTAAAATAATAAAAGAAGAATAACAAAGAGTGAAAAATGGTCAATCTTCCCAAACCATAAAGAAACCAGTTGCAAATGACAATATGGGGGAAACTATGTCTCAACAACTCCCTATAGTAGCCCAACTTGCCTATATGCTACTAGTTATAGCTAATACATTTTTATCTCTTGATGTGGCATCCTTATGCAAGAGATATGATCTCTTTAATCTAAAGTGTTACATCTTGAGTAAGGTGCCTCTAGACCTATACAAGCTTTGGATTCTTTTCCTTTATTACATACACCATTGGCATGTCAAATTAATTCCACACCCTTCCCACAAGGTTTTTTTCAACCCAAGCTTACTCTATATGATGGAAAGGGTTATCTACAGACATATTTGAGAGCCTTACATGCATCTTGCTTGGACTATGTACCCAATGATTGGCTACTTACCAAGCTATTTCCACAAAGCCTAAAGGATTATGTTCTACAATGGTTTTATAGTCTATCGAATTAGTCTATCAATGAATTCAATCCTTTAGACAACATGTTCCTAGATCATTTTAGCATTAACATTGGTGATAAGGTTTCATATGCCCAAGTTGCACAATATAAACAAAGGTCAAATGAGTATCTCATATATTATGTTCTCCAATTAAGACTATTTTGGCTAAGATGACTAGCCCCATGGTCGATCAAGAGTTATAAGATCTCTTCAAATAAGGTCTTATACTAGCTTTACATGAATCAATCATGTTCAAAATATTATCTTCCTTCACTAAATTTTGTCACACACTAAAGGAATGAGAAGTCAAACTGATTTCAATGGGCAAACTCAAGTACATAAGTATCTCAGACACAACACACAAGAGTAACAACAAAGTGCCATACAAAGTCAAGGTCACTGATAACAAGAGTCATAATAAACCAATAGTTAATTCATATTTTGAGCCCCCTAGGTGAGTGGTTTTATTAGCACCTCCTTAGTGAACCTTCACCAATCTACCAGTTTCTCTAGTTAGAGTCTTATAGCAGCTATTGGAATGTAACATCATATCTCTCCCTCTTATTTGAGAATTTGACCCAATAAATCCTCTTCCATGGGGATGCGATTAGCATGAATTTTGTGAGTTTCACAAAGTACCGAGCCATACAACAAACATATGCATCAGTTTGAGACACAAAATATAAGATTTGATAGATGGCAATCATATTGATCTTGGTACTTAAGTTGAGCCTCCTTAGGCAAAGAAAATATAAGACATATCTTTGAAAATCTTTGAAAATCCTTATCCATGGAATTATAAATAGGATATAGGGGACACATTAGTGGTTCACCATGCATATCCTACACATCCACCACTAGATACATACAAGGCACCTTTAGTTGAGACACATCCTTTGAGAAGCATGATTGGTGTATACAATTCCAAAGTTCTAGCTAGACTTTTCATCTCCTTCTCAAAGTAGAATATCATCAAGGATTATTAAGAATATCAAGCACTCTTTATTACAGCTTACATTCATAATCATTCTATTCATAGTGTTCTCATAGATAATGGATCGAGTGTGAACATGTGCACTATGACATTATTACAACATTTGAGATATTCTAAGATATTACCCTGATGGACATAGTTAGCAGTAGATTTAGTGGGTAAATATAGATTTTATTGGGTGAGATCATACTTCCTCTATAGGTTGGTCCAACACACATGGCCACACCATTCACTATTGTTCCTAGTGCAAGATTTTTTGATATATTACTTAGTCGACCATAGATTTAAAAACTTCAAGTAATACCTTTTACAGTTCATAGATGTGTGAAATTCATTCATGCTAACCAGGTTTTAATAGTTGGTGGAGTTTTATATGAGTTACCACTCCCCACTTTAGAGCCATCTTTTACTTTGTAGTCACAAAGTTTAGTTCAACCTCCAATTATAGTTTATCCACTAGTTATAGTTCTTCCTCCAGTTTTAATTGAGACACAGTTGAGGCATCCATCACTAGCATAGAGAGTTCATACACCTTCAAAGATTCAATATTCTAGATAGCTTCCAACTAAAGTGTTCACATCCAGGGTAGTATCATTGAGATCTCATGCATCTACTCACACAGCACATGTTCAGAGAACTACTACTAAATGGGTCCCTAAGATCCCTAAAGTTGCATCCACTTCTCATAGTTAAAAGGGGACCCCATAATTTATTTATAATTTAGATATTTTAAAGCATTTATAACATTTATAACCACAGTCTTAACATTTTCATCATGCTTTGTGGCCATGCATGATTCCTCTCCTTGATACAGGACACCATGATAGGGAGTCTCCCATGAGACTCATCGATTAGTATCATCCTTTCCCAACTTACCTGTACATATTTTCTTATGCTTGATTGTACATAACTTATATCAAAAATTCAAAAACATTCAAATATTTCAAAATACAAAAACATGTAAATAATTCAGAAAACCAAAAATATTTTGATTGTATGCATCATCCATGCTTTACATTTCTACTACTATGCTAGACTTACATTTGTTGTTCTATTCTATTGTTTATCAATGTATCTACATTACCACGATTCACTTGGTCTTATTTGAGTGTGTGCAGTGGAATCCAGCTCCTTAATTTCTTCAATCTATTGATTTAGGGGGCATCCTACTTCTACATTCAAGACATACATTGATATATCTACCCACTAGGGGTATCTTCCACATGACTACACCATCTAGGTTATGTAATTCCTACACCACACACTCTAGTTATAATGATTGAGGTACATTATTTACTAGCTTACATAGATTATTATATAGAAATCTCACTAGTATATAGCACTTATGTATTTCTTATCATATACTTATTCTTGTACTAACATGTATTACATACTTTCCCTCCTACTTTGATTAGTTAGATGTGATTATATGTATAGTTATTACATGTTTTCCTTTCTTTCTTTTAGTAGCTAGATATGATTGCATTTATCAGTTCTTGTTTGTCTCCTATATGTGCCTTAGGACATTTTCCAATGCCCTTTGCTTCTATATCTTGTGTGTGCCTTAGGACAGTTGCCAATGTCTTATGTTTTTACTCTTCTATCTGATTGTGGCTTCCATGCTAACTTTATTTATTTCAATTATATGTGTATGTGGCATTTAAACATGCCTTGTATGATTGCCTTCCAATATGAGTGACATGTGCCCATGTCCCTTGTTTATGTGGCCCCTTGGCCACCCTTGTATGCTTATTGCTTCTTTCCTTGTGTGCTTGTTTCTTGTTTGCTTCTCATTGTTTGTAATGCCATGATACACATCATTCATTTATCTTTCTTTCTTGGGTGCCATGATACACATCATGCATTTATCTTTCTTTCTTGGGTGCCATGATGGACATCATGATCCATCACTCCAACTAACAACTAATAATTAACTAAACTTTCATTTCTAGTTTAGTATAATGCACATGTTATTACATTGTTATATCCATCTAGGCATACCCTTGTTGATTTAATAATCTCTCAATTTAAATCATGCTATATCTTGAGATATCTTGTCAATTATCATTGTTATATCATGTATATTTGTAGCATAAACACTTGTAGGGCTATTTATTTTGAGGATAGTCATTATAGGGTATTCATTCCTACCCTTAAAAGAGGGGGAAATAAATATGGGTTTTGTCATAGAGATCATAGCTCTTAACGATCAAAAAAGTAGTATTTAATACACCTAGAATAGCAACCAAACATCAAAATAGTCAAAACAAACCAAATAAATAGTGAGAATATCATAATAGTTACCAAATTTAGCCTAAGACAATAGCACCCAACTTGGAATATATAAATGGTGTAACTAGTGCCCACTTTTGATGATCTTGTCCAAACAACAAAAAAACTAGACTTTCTAAAAGCAAGCAAAAAATTAGGTTCAGCTATAGTTTTGCATAGTCAAACCAATTTAGAATCAATAGTTTTTAGTACACTTTTACTCAAAAAATATAGATATAGGGGGCATCATGCATAACATGATGGTTCTCACTTCCAATTTTAGACATGACAGTTGATATAACTTCCAGATCATAATCCATGTTTTAAACACCAGTGATGGGGGCAATGTGCATGGCACATTTATTTTCTTTTCATTTTCAAGTTTAATATTACCCAAGCATTCTCAGTAGTTGTATTCCTTATTCTATTTGTAGTTGGTTGGCATCATTTTGGAATATCTTTCATACAAGCCTAATTTCCACATTCTCAAGTTCACAAGTTCTCGAGTGGCTTTCATATAATCCTAGTACACCAATTTGGAGTGGATTTCATACAAGCCTAATCTCCATATTTCATAGTAGCCAAGAGTGGCCTATTTTCTAGCATAAATTTGGCTATACATGCCAATATTTTTAGATTATAGAGTATTCATGGGCTTCAAGATCCATCTCATATGACACACATTTCATATTGGAATCAATTCATAGCTTCATTTCATATGGAAATGATGGAGCCAAAGGACTAGTTAGCCTTTGTATGATTGAGCCACCTATTCAAAGGGATTGGAGACACAATCCAAAAATTTATTAGCCTACACATGATCACCTAGCTTCATTTAGTGGCCAGTGATGGAGCTAAAGGGCTAGCCTTTACATTCTTGAGCCACTCTTAGGGAATTGAGCACTCAGCTCTCTTTATGATATTACTATTGGTACAACATCATCTAGCATTACTCAGCATCACTCAACATCACAATAGGTTTTGTATTAGTCTGTTTACCTGATGAGGTGTATTTGCTCCTTTTTCTTCCTCACTCTCTTACACAACCTTATACATTCTTATTTTAGATATAGCATATCTAGTAAGAACTAATCTACTCTTTATTTTTATTATAAATTTTCACTTTACAATATGCTTTCTCTATGCACACCTAGCATCACACAGCTTTTTGAGCTTCACCCTTGTAGGTAAGTTTAGGTACTCTTTCTATTTTTCCTTTATCCTAGTATTTTGATTTTTTACATCACTAGAATAAGGGGGGGAAATGTAGTCATATAAAATGAAAAAATTAGTAACTTAAGCATGGATAATGACACCCAACCCTTAGGTCCCTCTTATTTGATCTCATGACCCTTATAGGCATCTTTTTATTGATTCCCAGTCATTTTTAGCCTTCTAGACTTGATCCTAGATGAGCTAGACCCCTTTTTCCATGACTAATACATCCCCTAGGTCCTATCTACTTAGGATAGTAGTGCCACACCTAGACTATAACACATATGCCACTCTTGTCCACTTTTAGCCCTCTTGTACAAGTCCATTTCTAGCCCCAATGGTCAATTTATTCCAATTCCCCATCCTTCTCCTTGTCAGCCTAATGCAAGTACATTCAACCCATGACCAATAGATCCCTATAAAATCCCATTCAAATATCATTTGGAAAGGGTTTGAAATTATCACTAAGCAAGCTAGAATACAAGAAAGACTACTCAAGCAATCTTCCCTATTTTCTACATATATCCAACCAATACAGTTAAAAGTTTATTAAAATCCTTATACCAGTCCTTAGCCACATCAAGCACATCTAGTTTAGCATTTTTTATCTTTATACACATAATTACATAGATCATATCAAGTGGGATAACTACATATGGCTTGATCCCTCTTTGGTGTATTGGTATGTAGGTAGCATGCCCAAATAGCGGATGTGGATCCATGTATAGTGAATCTTACACACACTAACTCCCCTTATTTCTCAAAATTGGCCAAAGCACAATGGAACATAGGGTTTGAAGATAAAATCTTCTCTATAAGGAGATTTACAAACTTCTCTCTACCAAAACTTCATAGACAAGGTCACACAGACATAGCAAACAAAACCAATAAAGCTCATATCCTTAGGACAATAGTGGTAGAGGTGGACTATAGCATCAATGTCAGTCCTATCTAGTTCCAAAACTCCTATCCAAATCAAAAAATGAAGTTCATATCTCAGTTTGCGATAGTGTCCTAGTCCTACACAATGAGTATCAGGTCTTATCTCAGTCATATCAACCAGTTTTTAGCTAAGTTTGATTTTATCCCTCTCATTAATATTTTTAGAAAAGTCTAAATTGAAATTAATTTACATAAATTAGTAGCTTAATTATTGTCTATTTATTTACTAATTTTTCTACTCAAACCTTTTAACTAAATTAGTAATAATACATGAATATTCCCAAAATTGTTAAATAAAGTTCACTATCACATTTTGTGTCACTTTTAAGTTGTTAGTTGGAAACATTATATAATGAAATTAATCAAATTCAAATACAATAACAAGACTAAAATGAATAATACACAACATCAAGCTTTAACAAAATCATTTTTTTAAAATAATGCTCCTATGAATCAAGCAATGTTAAGTCAAATCTTTGTCAAATCAAGCATGACTTGGGATAAAGAATAATTATACATTTAGGATGCTATAATTCTTATTATACACTCTATTGATCAAATTATCATGACTATTGGGACTGATAAAGATAATAAAAATCAATGAATTAAGTTAATGATAAATAATTAAATGAATGTCTTAATGCCAACCTACATAATATTGAGTCATTGATATATATTGAAATATATGAACACAATAAATCATTGTAATCTTCTAATTCTATTTAGGTATTCCATCAAATCTACTATTGTTTATATTCCTATATCATCACCTATAGGTACATATGTGCCATCATCCCTAGGTATGGGGGAATCACAAGGTTTCTAAAAAAATCATAAGCATATTTCTATACATGAATCATATAAACCTCCATTGATTACAACATATTGTCCACCACTAACCTCACCTAGTGCACACTCTCTCAAGAAAATTATCGTAGTCTTACATGTAGATCAAAGTGTCTCTAGAGGTAGTCATTCAATGGAATCCCATAGTTTATTTTACAATCCTTTAAAACCTAATATATCTTAGTACCCACTATCAATATTCTTTGTATCTCCTATGCTATAACTCTATGAGGGTAACAATGATGCTTAAAAATATGTTTGATCATTCCATGTAGCATGTTTGCATCATTCTTATAATGAGAAATTAATAACCAAGATATTGCAAATAATCCTCAAAGAATATGCTTTATAATCATTTTATGATCTTCCACTTCAATTAGTTAGATCATTCAACTCTTTGATATATTAAGTTTTATCACACTTTTCCATTAACATTAGCAAAATGCTATCTTATGCATAACTTGAAAAATTCAATCAAGGGTCAAATGAGCCAATTAGTTAATATGTTCATTGATACAAAACTATGTTGGATAAGATGACAAATTCTATCAAATAAAATGAATTACAGTATATATTTATACATTTTTTTCTAGCACCATTCCTTGAGTCTAACATGTTCAACAAATTCAAAAAAAAAATGAGATATGTCATACAATCAAATAAAGATAATTTACGATCATAGCTTTAAAAAAATTAAAATATGCACCAAGTGATCCATCTAATTCAAATGCCAAGTTCAAATCAAATAAAACTACAAAGTCAAATCTAACAAAATCAAGAATGAATCTAAATTAACATTCAATGTAGTATCACAACCAATAAACAAGCTTCAGTTTATGGCTCCACTAAAGAGACAATTTTCAAGGTTACTGAAACCTCCTCTTGTTCTATTATAAAAATTACTTGATTCCAATCTCACATCTCTACCTCCACAATCTGAGCTTGACATGGCCAAGCCTCAACATAAAGGTTTTGATAGTAACACATATTGTGACTACCAAAAATGTATTTGGGCTTTCTACATATGAATTTCAAGCTAAAGCATAAGATACAAGATCTTATAAATGATAATAATATTAAGCATAGACAAAAAAGGAGACTCGATAACACAGTGATAATGTGAATCTAAAAATATTTAGTTATCCATTTCCAAACCATGGTACAACATAAAATACAAATAATTTAAAGGTGCCACATGCTTAAAATGAACATATACCTCCTAATACATATGATCAACAAATAGATAAAATTATTCATAATTTTATAATAACATTAGTACCATGTTTTATTATTACATTTGATGACACTGAAATCAATGATGATGATTCAACTATACATTCACTCTTTATTATATCTTATATCAATAGAAATACCATACACAATGTTATGATAAATAATGAGCGAAGTGAAAATGTGTGTATAATGACACTCATTCGCAATATTGGATGCACAAATCAAGATTTACATGTTACATCAAGAATACTTAAAGCATTTTATGGACATACACAAAATACTCTTGGGAACATAGTTCTACCTCTTCAATTTGGTTTAACAACAATAAATACTCCATGTATAGTCTTACTACATATAAGGGTATTTAACATTTTTTAGGACACCCTTGGATATAAAATCTCTATTCAGTACTATATATAGTACATAGATGGATCACATACATACGTTATAATCAAGTTGTTAAAGTTCAAAGCATTTGATATGAGTACCCTCTACATTTAGTGGTAACTCCTCCTCCACCTCCACCACTGCATTTGGTTGTCACACCTATTCAAAATTACAGTTCAAAGACAATTCTGGCACTTATTCAAGATTATAGTACAAAGATAGATACACCCATTCTAGAGAATAATGCAGAATCAATTTTTGCAACTATACAAAATATTTATATATAATCAATTCCAAGTAAAGTGGTACACTCTGCTAAATATCAAGCTTCATATCAAATAATTACTTAAGGTTCAAATAAATATAAATATTCTATAGTGCATCCCAAGATATTACTTTAGAAATTTTAGTGTGGTCCACAAAAAATATAGCCAACGAGACAATATCAAACTATATGTTATATTCCACCAAGTCCTTCACCTTCTTAAGTTACATATCCTAAAAAAATTCTACAAGTAGTGATCACAGTAGTTATTTTATAGCACTTGTTGCCTTTTTAGATTTAGATTCATCTACATGTATCACTTTACACCCACCAAAATTCGTCTTCCAAATCTATAATATAGGCATGCAATGTGGTCCTTGATGGGATCATAGGTTATTTTCCTTTTATAAATATAAAAATTACAAAAAAATCAAATACTTAAAAAATACAAAAAACATTCCAAATATTTTCTAAAAATTAAGAACTAAACATGATAAAAGTTTCTAATTTATTTATTTAAATATGTTATTTATCACATATTATAATAGATAGCATTTTATTTTTTAAGCATACATGTATTTCACAAGGTATATGAGTGTGATGCATGATATAAATTATACATGGATATTTAGATGTTAGATTCCATTATACCCAATGTTCATGCCTATGCTAGGGGAATCTAATTATACAAGTTACATTATACCATGTTATATCTATCTATATCATCAAATACCATGTTCATCTACATATATTACAAGTGTCTTGCTAATTACTCATATTTTACATACTATGACATGGATATGCCACTTTTATATAATATGATATAGATACATATGGATAGAATATAGATTAGTTTTCACTTATTCTATTTCCATTCGATGATGTTTACTTTATTACACGATAGGATAAGCATTGCTTGCTTATTATATGTGGCCCTTGGCCCTTATGTGAAAATTCAACTCAAAATAGGTGGATTGTTTTTTTTACCTTACTATATATGGTTCACAAACTCAAATTCATTATCCCTTAGCTTGTAAAGTTTTATGTTTCTAAAAATTAACACTATTTGTATCTTTTTTTATGCAACTATTAGTCCACATGTGGTGTCAAGGGTTAAAATTATCTAAATTTAGATTTTTTGAACTCAAATTTATTGGGCATTTTTCATGTGATAGATTTTGTGTCATTGAAAAAATGTGATGCAAAAATAGCATCAAAGACCTTAAAAACTTGAAAAATATCACTTTTAGTGTCATTATTTCCTCAATATCTACTAGTGTCTCTTCTCTCTCTCATCTCCCCATATTTCCCTATGTATCTATTTTATTTCCTAAAAATGTACTATGTAGATTTCTAAGGGTGGGCCCTTCTCATCCGTATTTGAGTCCCCAGGGCTTGTGGGTACTTCCTTGTTAGTTTTTACACTAATTTATTTTTAAATTGTCCCTATAATGTACCCAAAAAGATAATATTATAATATATATTGGTGGAAAGAGATGATAACATGTATCACACATCCTTTTAGTGGGTATATTATATGTATTCATATTGGTAACTTGAGGTATTTATTATATTTGGAAAGGATTTGGCCTATATTGGAATTAGTATTAATATATATGTCTATATGGGTAACTTATGGTATTTATTATATTGGGAAAAGAGTCATTATTTTAACATAATTTGGATTAATGGGTTAGATTGATCTAATTAACACAAAACTTTGAAATATAATTTAGATCAATAGATATGGAAATAAAGCATACATTTTAATGTAAAATATTGACAATTGATGCTTCTAATTTTATTATGGAATGTGATAAATATGAATTTACTAAGATCACATGATACTTAGCTTTTATAGATGACTAACTTCCTATGACTATGTTCTAAAAGTGTAAATTAGGGTTAATAAAGATTGTGATTCACTTAGATAAGGAGCTATATTTTTTGGTGTTACATTGGTTTCGTAGGATAAGGTTACTATCATTAGTTTATAATGACCTAATGGTCAGTACTAACTAATGAAAAATTATGCCACAGTGAATGTGTGCTCACATGCAACTATATTTACTTACTATGTGTTTGTGATCTTGAACCCTAATGATGTGCACAGATATAAAAATCAGCCTCATTGATTTAAAACCTTAAATGTGCTTGTGAGACATATAAACCTACAAAAATGGTGGAAGTGTAATGGGTTGAGCTGACCCTAATCACCCTCATTTGATGATTGGTCATTGCCTATGTATCTAATACTCCAAGGAAGGAAATCAAGCCACACATAGTTCTCCCACCTAGTGTGATTGTGAAATTATGCTCCTTTGATATGTGTATGCATATAATGATTAGATTTGCTACTTTAAAATTCATGTTTTGACCTAGATTTTGAGTGCTTCAGACTTGGCTTATGACTACTTCTAGTGAATAGTATGCAAATTAGGATAAATAAGGAGGATTTTTAAAATGTGTAATAGTGTATAAATGAGTGTAAAAATAAATACCAAATGGATTTAAAATAAATCCTTAATTTATTTATATATGGATCAATTTTAATAAGTATCCATTCCATTGACAGGCTAGGCTTATAGTCTAAACTTTAGGATGTGATGCAATAACATCTGTCTTCACGAGCAATCTTGCATCAACAAAAAATATATGTTGGTTAAGAGTTATCTAAGTGTTGTGTTGTGTAAGGATAATTACTACACTTATGTTTTGATAAGAGTTTGGGAAAAAATTATTCGTGTCATTTTTCATATTTTATTTTATTTTATTTTGTTCTATCCTTGTGAATTCCTTATTTAGTATAGTTCTATGTTACATGTGAGCACACCTATGTCTATAATGATCCCTGTATATTTTATTTTATAGTTATATAAAATTACTATATAATTGAGTTTGAGAGGTCTAATGTAGCTTTTTGTAATAATTTGATGTTACCATATGAAAGTGAAAAAATGTTATGTGTGTTTTTTCCAGTCTGTGTCACTTTTTGATGCAAATTACTTGTTTAGGATGAATCTTCACCATAAACAAAAATAAGTAGGAGAGTTTGTTTAGATAATTGTAACTTCATTATACAATATATGTGTCGAGTTTCAAATAATTTAAAGAGACATTAGTAAATATATTTATCATCCTTGAGTAGAAATAATAGTCATGGTACAAAGGTTTGCTGATTTTAAAGGCTTAATTGATGTTTTGTGACTTTATGATATGCATTTAATTCCAAAATTCATGGAAGCTAATAAAGATTCATTTAATAATGTTTGTGACCTATTTTTTGGATTCATTTATTTATTATATGTTCTTGCTCCTTGGAAATGTGAAGACAATTAATTTTTGTGACATTTAAGGTTTGGGACTCATTAAAATTAGTTAGTATTGTTAGTGGGGTTAAATCACTTAACATAAGTAGGTGGGTCTTGAATCAATATAAGCATGTCCCTATGCCTATGCTAAGGGACTGTTTTAGTTGCATATTAGATATATAAGAGATCTAATATTTTGTTTTAAAAATATTGTGAATTAGCAGAGTTGATATCTATGGATCTGATGTTCTAACAAATCTCATTTTGAGATCATGATGTGATATTGTAATTGTGTTTGTTGTATTTATTTATCTAAAATAAAATAAATATCTAAGTTTTTATGTTTGCATTTTATTCAAATTATTTCACTAAGTATTCTGAGGTTTGTGTGGTCTAAGTCATTTATTAACTGAGATCCCCAATTATGACTTAATCATTTGGTATGAAATAAAGGTTATAATTTTTTGTTATTGATTGGAAATTCTTTCCACATTTGTGAGTGTGGGTTATAAATTATTTATAGACATATTCTTGTGAGATAATTGTGGAGAAGGTGTAAAGTGTAAGTAATTGTTTGAGACCATATCATAATTTAATATTAGATCATCATTTGGTATTTTGAACTTTGATTTATAAATAAATGGAACGTAAAGGAGGCTTATGTGGTATAATATCCCAAGTGGTTAGAACACCTAAGTAGTAGATCTGGTAGAAGTGATAAGATAAATGCAATCCATAATGGAAGTTGTGGAAACCACACATCATTATGGAGTTTAAGTTTTAAACAATGAAAGTGATACCGAGATTGCAGAAGATTCACCTAAAGATCAAGATGCATAATAAGAGGTTGATGAACCTAAATATATATTATTATGAGTTGTTTTGAGTGAGAAGTAAACTGAAGTTGGACCCTATAATTTATTCTATAAGTTCTAGTCTTGAAGAGTTCATTGATTGGATCACTGAGTTAGAGAAATACTTTGAGTATGAGAGGATGGAATATCAAAAGTGGGTTACATTTGTTGACACACAGTTTAAATGTCATGCATCTTTATGGTTGGAATAAATAAAAGATTAGAGATAAAATAAAAGTAAAAAAAATACTAACACTTGAAATAGATTTGTTATGAAGATGAAAGCTAAATTCACTCCTATGGACTATAAGATGAGTTTGCTCAAGAATATCCAAATACTTAGATAAAGGAAGATAAGTGTCAAATAATGTACTAAGGGGTATCTTTATGGTGGGAATAAATAAAAGACCAGAGAGAACATAAAAGTAAAAAAATATTAACACCTAAATTAGATTTTTTGCAACGCTGAAAGCTAAATTCATTCGTATGGGCTATAAGATGGGTTTGCTTAAGAAGATCCAAAAACTTAGACAAAGGAAGATAAGTGTCAAATAATATACTGAGGTGTGTTATATAATTTATATCAAACTAGGTCATGTGGAATATGATGTTGATAATATAAGTAAGTGTAGGAAGATGGTGGACAAAAAGGGGCCTATCCATGGACATGTTTTTCCTAAAAATTGAAAAATCTCAACTTCTATAGATTATTTGATATGGATAAACTAAAAAATTGAAAATGGTATAATAACATGAATTGTATAATTTCAATTTTATTTTTCAAAACAATAAGTTTTTTGTTTAAAATGGTTAATTATGAGTAGGTTAAAAATCTAAAATTTGAAGAGGAACTCTTATTCTTTTAGGAAAATAGAGTAGACAGTCATTTGTATGGTGCAACATTTTGATAGTAAAGTGAAACCCTTTTGTGGAAATTTAGATAAGAACACCTATTTTATGATTTATATTTTATTAAAATAAATAAATGATTTTTTTAATTAATTTTACAAGTAAACAGATCCTAAAAACTAACAAAAAATGGATACATGGTCATATAGCCTCCATAACTACCTTAATAAATGAAAATAAGTTTTTTTTGAATGTGTATAGAATAATGCCTAGTTTGGGATAATATAATATTTTTTGACATTGGGATCAATGAAAATAAAAATAATTAAACATATATGGGCATGTATATTTGTGGAATGTAGTGGCCTAAAAAAGACATAGTTAGACATCAACATAGATATAGAAACCTTTAAAGAGTCCAAAATTTAAAAGAATATATATATTTGGAAAGAAGTTAGCATTCTCTTCATCATGGTATTAATTTTACTAATTGGCTAGTTGAAATTCATAGTGTATTTTGTGTAGAAGGTTATTTTTTTCTTATTTTTTGTCAAAGATCTTATATTCGATTGTGTGTTTACAAGTTTATGAATTTGGCTCAAGAATCCAAGCCATTTTTGAGCCAAAAGGCTCAATTTTGAATTCAAACATAGCATAGCATGTACATGTTATAATGTATATGATCTATGTATCATATATGTGTTATGTTGACATTGCACCCAAAAAAAAGATCTGTTTATACATGTTTATGTTATGTTTATGTTTATGTCTATTCACATTCATAATTTTACATTTTTATTTTAAAGTGAAGTGTGTCAATATATAATTACTAAAAAAATAAAATTGAATATAGTGATGCAATATTGGTGCATTTTCACCTAAAAATATAATTTAGACTATATAGAATATGATTTATGGTTCAACCAGGCCTAGTTTCATTTAAAATGAATGAAAGAGTCAATTATTTAAATGGTGAAGTCAATTAGGGACAATTTGGACCAATTTCACGTAGATATGATTATATAATGTGATTTGGGGTTAAATCAGCTTATATTTCTTGACATATGTAGCAAATAGTTGAATTGGTGCAACCAATGATGCAATTTGAGAGAAATTGAGCCTCATGAACCTAAATGTGACTATAAAGGATGTAATTTGGGGTTATCTAACATAATATCATAATAAAATAAACAAAATATTCCATTAACTCAATTCAAATTCAATTAAGGGTAATTTGAGCCCATTCAACCTAATTTTGATTATAGAATGCAATTTGGGCCTTAATCAGCTCCAATTTCATCCAAAACTGAAGTAAATAATCATTTAGTTTAATTACATATGCAAGTTTTGCATGTATAGGATGTGGTTTGAGGCTCTATAAACTCCAATCTCATCATGTAATGAATGAAATAGTTGATTGGTTTAATTATGGAAGAAATTAAGGTGAATACGAGCCCATTGGACCTAGTTATGACTATACAATGTGATTTGAGGCTAAATTGGCTTTGATTTCATCATAGATTGAGAAAATTAGTCAAAAAGTGCAATCAATGACACAACTATACAAAAAATGATCCACTTTTAAACATGGTTTCAATTTTATAAGATGTGATTTTGAGTGAAATTGACCCTAATGTCATCATATAATGAACCAAATATTTGATTCATTCAATCAAGGAGGTAATTGTGGCCAATTTGAGACCTTTTAGCATAATTTTAAGATCATATCATGATTTTGGGATAAATTAGCTTCTATTGACTCATACATTGATCCAATTAGTCATTGGTGTAATTAAAAACATGGTTTGGGCCAAAATGATCCTTGTGCACCTAAATTATGGGTCACAATTTAGGGTTTAGTGTTTAGGGTTATAATTAGTCAATGCAGGTTAGATGAAATTGAATCCTTTGAACCTAATTTTGACTTCATATATGTAATTTAGTGGATGATTGACCCTAATATCATAATAAAATAAAAAACAATCCAACAATTAAATCATGAAGGAAATTGAGGCTAATTTGAGTCCCTTCAACCTAAATACAAGAGGAGGATGCGATTTAGGGCTAAATTAGTCATGAATTGATCCAATTATTCAATTAGTGCAATTAGAGACATGATTTGGGCCAAATTGAACCTTGTGAACCTAAATTATGGCTCAATTGCTTATATAGGATGCAACATATGATTTAATTGACCCTTTAATTATATGAACATGTTGAACATAAATACAAGTATAGGATATGATTTTAGGCTAGACATTATCTCATATTCCTCACATATCAAGCCAATTAGTCGATTGTTACAATCATTGATGAAATTTGGATGAAATTCAACCCCATTAACCTTTTTTGACTATATAGGATGTAATTTGGGGGTCAAATGACCCCACTGTCATAACACCCTAGACCATATAGTCCACCTATTTAATCACAAAGTAAACTTGGGCCAATTTGAGCTCCTTCAACCTAACTAAAAGAGTAGGGCATGATTTGGGGATAAATTAGCTCTAATTATGTCATGAATTGATCTAATTAGTCAATTGGTATAATTAAATATATTATTCGGGACATATTGATTCTTGGAACCTAAATTATGGCTTAGGGTTTAGGGTTTAGTGTTATAATTAGCTTATGAAATTTGGGATAAATTAAACCCTGTGAATCTAATTTTTACTATATATGATGTAATTTATAGAATTAGTAAGGAATTGATCTAATTAATCAATTGGTGCAATTATAGACATGATTTGGGCTAAATTAAGCCCTATGAACCTAAATTATGTCTCAATCAATTGTATAAGATACAACATATGGTTAAATCAACCCTAGAATTGTAGTACAAATGTAAATATGGAGGTAATTGATTTAAATTTTAAGGGTATTATGGAGTTTAAAACCCTAGGTGTTAAAGTACTAGAATATAAAAATTAGGGAATAAATATGCAATAAATATAACCACTAATTTGTGAAATAATTGACCTAATCTAATTATTCTAAAAATAATAATGAACTGCACAAATATGTACTTAACTAGAAATTGATTGAGACAGGTGAATGAAATGTTAAAACTAGTATAAGAGCTAGTCAGAGTTTCATCAACTATAATCTAAATTCAAAACTCCTCCTAGATAATAGTGTGATCCTCTAAATAGTATCACACTATGCTAATGTGCTCTAGGCCATGGTAGTGTCCCTTTCAGCTAGATATTGTGAGCTTTTAGGTGGACCTTTGCCTGAGTTCAAGATGTTTGTGCCTCTATCTTTAGTGATGAATAATTTTATATAACTGATTGAGAAGGAAAACCTTGGAGCTTCATGTTGTTAGGGTATTTGAGGAGCACAATTAGAAATAATGTGATGTTACTTGGATAGGCTAGACTTGACCTCGACACCCCACTATGTTGAGAGATACCTACATACCAATACCTCAAGATGGGATCAAGCCCGATGTAATTCTCCTCCCTAAGTTATTGTTACAGTTATAAGTGAATGTTAATATGAATGTTGATTTGAGTTCTTTGAGTGTGATTTAAGACTGGAAATCTAAGTATTATGAACTCTAGGCTATTATAGATGGTTGTATGTAGAATTAGTGTAAATAGGGATTAATAACCTTGATTTGCATAGCTTGTTTGTCTATATTTGCATCTAATTTCCATCTAGTGGGTAAAGGGATAAAATTGGTGTGTATGTACACACACACACACACAAACCAATTTTATCCCTTTACCCACTAGATGGAAATATATATTCGATGCTTTTTAGTATGTGTAATAGGTCTAATCCTACCATAAGGTGTTTTGAGAAATGGAAAAGTGTCCATTGGAGGAGAAAAGAGTTAAGGTATAATAACATGGTCCTTTGATAATTAGTGTAGTGTACTAGTGTCTAAAGAGTTATGTTAGTTTCCATGTGGTAAAAATATGGTACAATAGGGGTTTAGATGCCTAGGAAATCATTTGGGTCTACTCTTGGTACATCTATGAATTGGTTATACCCACATAAAATCTAGATGAGGATCGAAAGAGGACCTAAGGTAGGTTTAGGGATAAGTTAGTGATAAGGTGGTCTCAATTGACACTCATTTCTCTCAAGTGACTTTTTATATGACTACATTTACCCCCCATATTATTTTATAAATGTAGCAATTCAAAATGACTAAGATAAAGGATAAAGAAGTGTACCTGGACTTACTTGTGAGGTGAAGCCCATGAATCTAGGTCTGAGTTTGTGAAGTGTGTTGCATTATGTATCTTACAAATGAAACATGGATGAATTAGTCCTTAATCAAGGAAAATTAAAATCAAAGATAAGATTGAGTAAATGAATAAGAGAGAGAGTAAAGTAATGAATACACCTCATTGGGTATGTGAACCACTAAAAAAACTTGGTGACATCTTATGTATGTTTGTAGTTCATGATCAAATCAGTGAATAACTTAGACTGAGTTGATGGCTTACTCAATCCCCATATATGGGTGGCTCAATAACTCAATCTAATTTTGAGTCCATCATTTCCCACTCATGTTTAGTGGATTTTAATATATGAATAACATGGATTATACTAATGGCTTATCCAACCCTCTTATGTAGGTGGATCAAGAACTCAAGTAGGTTTTAACTTCATCCCATGTGTAGTAGATGCATTTGTACTAAAACTACACAATGTAACTAAAGCTATGTGTTGTAACTAAAACTTTATAAGATGGCTCTAGGGCCACTTAGAAACTTTTAGATGAAAAATAGCTTAGGGGCCTCTCGGTCACTCAGGTATGTATTGTAGGGACTACTCGGTGATGCCAACCACCATAGATGAAATAAAGTATAAATCTAGTGTGAACGTGGTGAAAATGTGTCTAGAGTGTACAAAATGGAGAATGACATGGATTTTTCCATTCCATATTACCATCTAGTGCATAAATGAGAAAACAAAAACAACATGCCATACACATGCCCCTAATTCCAATATTTATGCATATGGATTTTGGAATGAGTTATAGTAATCTATATCTGAGCATATCTAAAACTTAAATGAGAGTGATCATTCCATGCATGATGCCCCAAATTTAATCAAATTGGTATGATTCTATGAAAAATTAAGAATAAAGTGAGCATAACTGATAATCTGTGACTGATACGATCCAAACCTAAACTATAATTTCCATACCTTTTTAGCAATTATGAAATTTCTTTTTTCTATGGCTAATAGATAGTAACACAGTCCCTTGGATAGTAGTGTACTGTGTTAGAGTACTTATATGAGTTTTTTATGGAAAACTAAAAATGATCTATGTTTTACTATTTTCTACTATGTTTTCCTAATTTTGAGGTCTATATTTGTGTCTACATGCTGAAAATTTTGTTCTGAGTGAATTCAAATAGCCTGATCTGTGTGAAAAATCCATGTGTATGCCTCCTATTTTGAGGAGAGTTGTTAAACCTATGCAATAACTTTCCTTAAAATAAAAACTTTGCATTTTGTGTGATATACTGAAAACATGTTATATTTGCATGATAAACCTCTATAATTTTTATAGATGACATAAAAATGTAAAATAATATAAGTATGAGTTGGTAATATACGATGTATGTTATATATAGAATTCACATGGTTGTTAAGATATATATAAAAATGTAAGCATATTATGGACAACAATTTTGAGTATAATTTATGTAAGTATGTAGGGGGTTGGGGCATGGTGTCCATCAAGGAATGACATAAGGAAATGAAAGATACATGAGGTCCCTCATGGCATAACAAACTAGATGTGAGTGTATCAAGTAAGAGCCAAGTGTCATAGCCATAACACATACATGAAAGCATACATATAAACACATGAGACACATAAAGAAGGCCAAGGGGCCACAATACAAGGGACTTGGGAACATGTAAATAAGTCTAAGAAATAAATACATGTAAGTACATGTTCAATTGTCCAAATACACATACAACAAGCAAGGTTGGCTTCGAGCCACATGAAAGGACATGTTCAAATGTCTAAATACATAATCAAGAAGGAACACACAAGGACATGGGAACATGTCCAAATAATACACAAAATGAAGAGAATTAGTTTAGATACATAGAACAATGGAGTATTCAATTGCCTTCAAATAGATGTAGAAGCAAAGAGACACATTCAAATCTAAAACTAGGAAAGCTAGAAATGAAAGTATGCATGAACATGTGGTATGAATCCTTATAAGGGAAAATATGTACACAAACTGAGCCTACAGTAGTATTAGTTGGAAAAAATTCTTAGTATGGGATGATCAATATCAAGATACAATCAATGCCAAATATATGATGGGTAAGTATGCAAAATTGGGGGATACCCATGGACATGATTTTCCTGAAATTTCAAAAAACTAAACTTGTGTAGATAATTTGAAATAGCTACCCTCAAAATATGAAGATTCTATAAGAACAATAATTGTATCACTTCAAGTCTAGTTTCAAAAAAAAAAAAAATGATTAAGTATAACTAGTTCAAACATCTAAAATTTGAATAGAAACTCATGTTTCTTTCAATAAAATAGAATGGATAGATGGTCATGTGGCCCACCATTTTTTAAGCATCATTTAATATTTTTTAAAACCCTTTGGTGAATATTTAGATAAGATCTTATAGTTTTTTATTTATATTTGTTAATATTTTATAAATTAATATTTTTTCGTTATTAAATTTTAAGTAAATAAATCCTAAAAATTGACAAAAAATGGATAGTTGGTCTGTGGGCCCCCTAACTACCTCAAAAAAATGATTTTTTTTAATGTCTGTAGAATTAGGCCTAGTTTTTGACCATATAATTTGTTTTGCACTTGGATGAATGAAAAAAAATTACATTAACATGTATACGTATGTATATTTGTGGCATGTGGCAGCCTAAAAAAGCTATAGTTAGAAATCAACATAGTTTTTAACCTTAAAATAGTCCAAAATTTATATTAAAAAAAATATTTGAAAAGAGAGAGCATGCTCATCATTACGGTAGTAATTTTTTGAAATTATTATTGAAATTCCTATTGTATTTGGCAATGGAATTTGAAATTTGTTGTTTTCTATCGAAGCTCTTAGACTTGACTATAGATTGACAAGTCCAAGCCTTTGGACCGGGAATCCATGCCATTTCTAATCCAAAAGGTTAGGATTTTAAATTCAAACCTATAAAGCATACACAATTATTTTATAATGCATATGCATTATGTTATAACATATACGTGGTATGCTAACATATACACATTGTACCATAATGCATATGCATTCTTCCATAACGTGTACACATTATTATGGAATGTGTATGCATTATAGTAATTTTTATACATTATACCATAATTTGTAGGTGTTATGGCTCATTAATTACTAAGCCATACTTTTAACAATGTTTATGTGTTATGCACATAATGCATATGCATTAAAGGGTATGTCCACAAAATTATCCCCCAATTCCATGTAGATACCCTAATATAGAGTATAAAAATATGTATCCTAGAGAATCAAAATCTATAGTATGATGCCGCTAATGGATTAATGTATAAATGTATAATCTATGTATCTATGTATGTACCCTCGGTGGGTAGATGGTATAAAATCTAAATCTATGTGATGGACCTAAGTCCTATAAGGATCTATTAGCACTCAAAAAGAACAAGTGAGGCATATATGTATGATAAATTTGACTAGATTATCATAAATAGCCAATATAGTACCTAGAAAATATAAGGAATGTAAACATGGAAATGCATACAATCTTCTATTATTCTTACTCTCTTATTCACTCTTATCCTCTTGTTTATTCTCTTCTTCCTGTTCCATGTTTATTCTTATTGTGGATTTTCACTTACTTTCATTTATTCACCTCCTTTATGTTTTTTCCAAACTTCTATCTTGTGTATGGATTTTGATGTTCTCCTATGCACTTATATTATCTTCTCTATTCTCCACTCCTATGGATTCTGACTCCATTTGGATTTCTCTCTCCACCAAGTATCTTAATTTCTAGTGTGTATCTGACAAGGCTCCTTTGTGCACTCATTTTTTCTTCCCATTATTTATCTTTACTTGTGGGTACCTAAGCTCATATGGATCTTCCTCTATTCACTTCTTCATTTTTGGTGTGCACTTGTGAAGCTCCTTGTGAGTGCTCTCCTTTACATCCATTCTTTCCCATTTTTGTGGGTCGATGTACACTTGTTTCACATCTTCAAATGGATTTATTTGACCCTTATTTTTCACCAATGTTCATATCCTTTCTAATTTGTATGTTATTTCTTCTCTTCTCCATAATAATTTCATGTCCTTTGCACAACATGCTTGTATGGTTCTATTAATGGCTTCCATTATCTTCTTCCTTATTTTTACATGCATTGATACACACTTAGTTTGACATTCTATTGTAAGTTACTTCATCAAATTAAGGCTAACTATTGTATACAAAGGGAAATGCAACAAATCTAGCAATCAATCTTAGATCAAATAAGATAAATCTTACTTACACTTCTAATTGTTGATACATTAGATATTTAGGGTTATGACCAATATCGATCCACTAGACCTAACCAATGGATCTATTACCACAATAAAATCACTAGGGAGGGTTCCAAAGCCTTTATTCAAGCAAAAATATGTAATAACCCTAGTTAGGTAATATGTTTTCATATTCACTAAGTAAATACAAAGTGAAGTAAAATATAATCTAGTTCTCACCAAAGCTTGTGGCACAAAGTGGGGGTAATAAACATAAAAAGTAAACATGCATAGAATATCTATACTCATGTCAATGTATAGTAAATCTTAATTCATGGAAGAGAAGTACAAATGCAAATCTATCTACTCTTATAAAGGAGGAATAAATTTATGAATACTTACCTTTGAAGATGAACCTGTCAATCCTCAATCTCTCCCTTGGCCAATGTGATTCACAAGAGGTTCTTGTGGTATGTAATGATAATAAGGATAAGTTAACTCTAGGATACACAAAATATATATGCATCCAAAACACTTATCCACAAGACAATATCTATATCTCCAAAGAAAGTATTGAAACCCTAAGCTATGCTCCTCAAGTATAATGGTGGATAAGCATATGTGCAATATAATCTTATTCTTCTTCTTCTCTTCCTAATAAATGATGGAAATGGATGTGTATATATAGTTGAATATAACCCTAAACCTTTTGAAAATTTATCTTATAGGGTCAACCTAATCAACTTTGTATCATTATTAATAAAAATAAATTAGGTCTTGGTTTAGGTTAGCTAGGGGTTGACTTAGACCCTAAATAAGTTTTATCAATTAGAGTATAGGGTTGATGGGGACAATAGTGTAATGTAAACCATTGAAAATGGTTTTAGGCTTAGAGAATGGATAATTAAGGCATAAAATGTCTAGAGGAAACAAAGCTTAAAGAAGTGTTTTTAGGAGATGGTTGTGTATATATAAAGTGGTGGTATAGGGAAAAAAATCATGTAAAACACCAATGGTATGCCCATCCCTTTCCCAATTCACGTTTTAAATCATGCCCTCAAAGATATTGAGACTCGATGGGTTCCTACAAGAGAAAAAACTTCAGTAATTGATAAAGTTTGAAAATATTATGTGTATACATATGCCCCACTCAAAGCTCATCATGTGTCATGTAGGTGTAATAGGGGATGGTGTTTCTAAAAAATAACATAGTAACACATAATTTTGAAGCTAAATAAATTGTATTAAAGAGAAAATAAGATAAATGAAAGGATAAAATTCAAAAATGCATACCTTTACTTACCTTAGTGTTTTAGATAAAGAATGAGATGCAAGAAATATGAAGGTGTCTAATGTAGGGAACATTACGCAAACATATAGAAATTAGTGAAAAAGAGAAAAAATTTAATTATTTTCAAAATATACATGTAACATGTGAAATGATACTCTACAATTTTAGGATTCCATAATAGCTTAGAATTCAAAAAAAGAGTTAGTAGAAATAAATATATGATCAAAAGATAAAATCTGTTGGTAAATATTTGATAGATAAATAATTTTGAATAGTAAATAAAAATAGGATGAAAAATAATTCATTTGGTATTAATACTATTATGAGAAAATAGAGCTCTAATATATGTAATTTGAGACTAGAGATCCATGGTGAGGGAACAATAGCTGAGACAGGGAGGACACCTAGTGGCCACAACAAGTGCAATACATGTAAGCAATTATGAATTTCAAATTTTTTGAGTATTTTTGTTTGAAATTGAGCTAGATATTTAAAATTGACTAGTAGGAAAAATATAGGTACCAAATTTGACCCTAGGAAATTTTTAGTAGACTAGGGATAGAAAGAGATACTAGGTAGGAAGAAGTCAGACCAATAAATGGCTAAGGCATTTATGGTAAATGGTCAAAAAAATTCCACTATGAAGGAATAAAGTTGACTTGCTCGACTTAGTTTGTAAGGAAATAAGAAAGTAAGGGGATGAATACGTAGCATTGGGATGACATAGTACTCTAAGGGGTGGCCAACTATGTAGAAGTGGGTTGACATAGTTTATAATGAGGAGAAGGTCAACTGCATACTAGAAAGATAACTTAGTTAGTGGAAGAGGATCAATATAGTCTACAAAAAGAAGGAAATTATGTACTACAGGGCCAACTTAATATGCTTAATGGAAGGAGGGTTGATTTAGTATAAAATAGGTTGATTTACTTGAAAGATGATAGGGGATAATTTAGTATTATGAAAAGGTGTAGGGTTGATTTAGTATTAAATGGGCCAATTGTGTAGTAAAATCAAGAAACATAGGAAACTAAATCAAACCAACTAATTAAGAAGTTAATTTGTGAATTTTTAAGAATGTATTTTGATCATTTATGACATGGAGACTTGATACATCCTTTGTTGTTTGATATTTTATAAAGATTTTAGAGATATTGGTGCCTGATAGATGCATCATGGCTACCAATTTTGATAGATTGTTTGAGTGACATGGATAGATCTTGACTAGTCATGCTAGGTTTTAGAGGTATTATGGAAATGAGATAGATCTCATTGAGTTTAGATCTCATTATCATGTTCCTTGGAGCATGGGAAATATTTACCAATACATTTTTTATGGGTGGTGGATGGGGATACCATTAAGATGGGGATTACTTTTGAGGTCCATACATTACTTGGACTCCCTATAGGTGGGACGTCGATGATCACTAACACACCAAAGGATTTGTATGAGAGAAGAGCACTAGCTTAGTGGGAAACATTATTAGATAGGATTTACCTTGTATTGAGGGTAAGATTATTTTACATTTATATTGTGGCCATTCTAGACATCCCGAAGGTAGTGATATGACTTATGATAACATGAGTGTTGTGTCAAGTCAGAGGACAAGGTACTACTATATGTGATAGCCTTATGTCAATCGATATTAGAATAGGGAGAACTCTATGATTTTAGGGCTATCATCTAGGTATAACTCATACATGATATGTGTGGGATGTTGTCTAGAGGGAAAAAGACCATGGGGTCTATGGTTTTATTGAGTGCTTGGATATATAAGAGGTTCCCCTTGTATCGACCAACTAGGTTGCCCCATGTGGTCAATGATAGGTTAATTTAGGTTGTGAGGTAGATATAAGACCATGTAGTGTGGTTCATGCCTCATGTGCCATATCTATAGATTATTACATGAGGATAGATCATAGGCATTTATATGCACACATTACTACTATATGGCCTAGTTGATCAACTGTTACTATAAGGTTGGCACAGATGCAAATCACAAGCTATTATACCTCATAGGAAGAGTTTCATCTAGTATCACGCTTGTTAAGAATGTTTGAAATCATATAGATAATAACCCCTATAGTATTTCTTAATTATTTATCATGGCACGTTAGAGAGCTAAGAGGGAGGGGAGGAAGAGTGGTACCAATAAAGATACCAGTGATCAAGCCATGACATGTTAGACCATGGACTAGTTGAGCATATTAGTAGGTGATAGCAAAGAAAATAGGGGAGATGTAATGGATGTGGATATTAGTGCACAATAAGCAACATAAAAATAGTATTAAGGACTACCACATACACATTGGAGATAGAGGCACCATCGGTGAGAGTAGGTAAGGGATGCAACGTAGGGGGACCTAATAATCACTTCAGGATAGAGCTAGTCCATAGAGGTACCTCTGAGGAGAGGATCATAGCATACATGAGTGGTGACTCCTATATTTGTGCTGGTGTAGAGGCAACTGATAGAGGAAGTACTCAGTCGGTGATTGGATGGAGACATGGTACTTTATGGGAAAATAGATAGAGAGACAGTGGTTGGTGAAACCAACACTTGTGATAAAAAAATTAATTTTGATTTAAGTTTTTAATATAGGACACTATTTATGTTGTGATTGTGGTAAATAAATGGTTTTGAGGTGTGTGTGTGTGTGTGTGTGTGTGTGTGTGTGTGTGTGTGTGTGTGTGTGTGTGTGTGTGTGTGTGTGTGTGTGTGTGTGTGTGTGTGTGTGTGTGTGTGTGTGTGTGTGTGTGTGTGTGTGACCTAATTCCTATCTAGTTTTATTTTTATAGATCTTGGAGTAGAGGAGTTCAGATAGGGAGCCCTAATCATGGCTGCACATCATGACATTTTGGAAGGGGTGTTGTCACCATACAACCCCACCACTTTGGATGTTCTTATGGTACCATATTTCCCAACCTAGGTGGGTTATTGTAGACTAGTGGGGGAAGATGTGAGGTAACTTATTGCATGTGGGGATTGAATATATCCACCAAAAATGATGGGAGAGGGAGAGGTATAGGCTTGGCAAGCCCTGACATAAGAGAGAGAAGCATACATGGATAATACCATCCAACTCAGATAGGTGCAAGCCTAGGTAACCAATCTATAGTGATAGGTCATATGATTGATATCCTATACTACCTCATTAAAATATACCATTCAGAGGGGACAATATTAGGAATCTATAGGTGGTGTGTCTAGGCCACAGGATAGGTAGGATGGAGCCGAGCCTTAGAGTTGGAGCAATTGTATTTTGTATTTTTTATAAAACACATGATATATATATATATATATATATATATTAATAGTTGTATTGATCTTATGAGTTGTACTTGGATGTGGATGTTGATGCATGGATATATATATATATATATATATATATATATATATATATATATATATATATATATATATATATATAGTTGTATTGATCTTATGAGTTGTACTTGGATGTGGATGTTGATGCATGGATATATTTTTTCTAACACATGTATTTAGCTTTTTTTGTTTATGTTACGAGAAATATATGTTGAGTGTTTTCTTTTCTAAAATTATGTGATACACATGCATGGTTAAAAATAAAAAAGCAAAAATGATTTGGAAAAGTATAAGTAATCAAAAAAAATGTACTACACACTATATCATGATGGGAACTGTGTAATAACAAAAGATGACTAAATATAATAAACCAAAAATAGTAAAAAGGGTAATAAATGTTTTTAAACCATGTAAAAGAATTACACCAAATTAAGACAAGTAAAATCACACTATCACATTGGGAAGTATTAAAATAATGAAATAAAATGGAAAGCACATGAAAACCAAATGGTATAAAACAAAACAATTAAGTCATTCAATAATACTAAATCATGTTGGGAAGTATAAAAATAAAGACAATTTTTGAAACTAGAATTAAATTGATCACACTAATTCAAGTTGGAAAGTATGATGAATTTAATAAAATGGTTGTAAGCATACATTCAATAAAAAAATAACAAAATAAAATTGAAAGACTAATGAAGTAAGCATAAAAACATATTATATCAAGATGGGAATCATGTCAATGACATGTAACTCATAATCGATCACTACTCATCTCAAAATAGACACATGTAATTTCATTGTGACTTGGGTATTAGAATATTTTATGAGTAAGGCCTAGTCCTATCCATGGTTTTACATTAAAACTCAAAAAGGTAACACCAATGAGGTTGAAACAATAGTGAAAATGATTTTAAAATGATGTTTGTAATGTGGTAGTTTATGAGTAAGGCCTGGTCCTATCCATGATCTTACAATGCAAATCAAAAATGGAGACCCTAGGGGGAATGATCAGTTAACAAAACAAGATTTCTCAATGGGAAACATTAGGAATGTTGTAAATATAATATGGAACATAAAAAACACAATGTAGGCATCTATGAGAAGACCTTAGGAAACATGAGGCACACTAACTATACACAAAAGACACTAAGTGGATAGTGACCATAAAATTACAAAGGATACTCATTCACAATAAGCATAAAGCTATATAGGCAATTAAGTTAGATACTAAGATTGACTCATGCTAGTTATATGAATAAATAAAAAAATTGGACCTACCTTCCCACAACATGTTTCCCATTCCTTAGGACCTCTTATAGAGTTGTCAATCTATTGTGAAGATTGGGTGCTTGTGTGAGAAAGTAGGTAGCATTGAAAGGGTTTTTTACTCTCCTTTCCAAATCTAATGGCCTACCACACCCTAATAGACCTTGACTTTATCATGAGGCCAACTATGGAGTTTGATCTTTGATTAGACAAGGACGTGTTATGAATCATGACTTTTAGTGTGATTTGAATTTTGAGATTTGGATGTTGCCTTTTGTATCATTACCTTTTATTTCAAATTATTTGGATTTTAAATTTTTGAAGGATTTTTATATTCCTCATCCATACATATTTGGAATAAGCAACATGAGGGATAGAAGTGATACCTACGAATGAGATTTAGACTTTGTCTAAAGGAGGATAAGTATCCAAATATATGTCTAACTAAACATTTAGGCTTACCTATGAACTTGTATGTTATCTCAAGTTTCAACCATGTGTATGCTTAGTTTTCAAAAGGAGATAAGGGAATAAAAGTAGATCCAAAGTGTATTAGTAAGATATAATTAGAAAGATATAACGTGTTTGTTATCTAATCACATGGTAAATAAGGATTACTAAGGGGAGAAAAGTTTGTATAACTAAGTCACAATAATAAGTATTTGTGTTGCTGAGATAAGGTATCAAACAAACATGATAAAGGACAAAGAAATCCATGAAAATAAATTAACTCATAAATATAAGTGTGTAGTCATGGAAATCACAAAAAGAAACCATAAGAAAATTTGATATAAAATGAAACCATATACAACATATAAGGCATAATATAAAGATCCATTTGAAGTAGATAAGTGAAGAAAAATTTGACACATAGTCAAATGATATATATATATATATATATATATATATATATATATATATATATATATATAAAAGTGGATCACAATTCCAATCCAAAATCATAATGAAAAAAATAAAGTGAAATAACACCATGTTGTGTTCACAAATACTGATAAATCTATCCACAAATATTATCTATGACATCTATTCTATCTCTATGAAGTTGGACCCTAATAACAAAAAGAGTATCATCTATCTTCAAGGAAATTTATGAAAAGACATCTCATATAATCTCCTCAATATAAAATGTAGGTATATCTAAAATATCATACTCATGAGGGCTCTCGTGCATAAAATACTCAAGAAGTGGAATAGATTTGGAATAGGAATGTTATCTGTGAGAAACGAAGATGGCACCACTAATGGAGAAGGGACCATAGGTGGGGGAGAATATGAAGGTGTATTAGGAGATACAGGTGAAGAAGGAGGAGACCTCTTATGTGGATGACTTGTGGGAGTAGGCACAATAATGTTCATAAGGTGACCATGAAAATGCTACTAGAGAATGCAGTAATGATCGGTATGATGGGTACCATAATGGTGTCAAAGACAATATACCTCTCCATATTTTTTAATATACTTAGGTAAAAACTTGGGAGGAGGTATAGCCTTGTATTTTGGTTAAGGAATGGTAGGACATAATGTATCGATATATTTTTGAATATTTTAATAATGGGTAGAGGAATGATTATATGTGCCATGGAAGCAACAAATATGCTTATTAGTAGACTTTGGGGGTCTAGTAACAAAAGGAATAGAATAAGAATCTAAGAAGGATGGTATAATTGTAATTCTCTATTCTAATGACTTGTAACTTTATGAATATTATAGTAATATTGATCATCCCATTAGGCAGGTAGGTGATCAAGCTATGGCAAAGGAATAAGGCCATATCCAAGGGGAGTCAGGGCTAGTGGAAGACTATCTTAGGCTCATTTGAAGGAGAAGCAAAATCAAGTATAGGATGAGGCTTAACTAAAGGTATATTGGGAGTAGGAATCAGACTAGGCTCAGTTGAGGGAGAAGCAGGACATGTAGATGGTTTAAGGATGGTAGCAAGCATCTTGTAGAGAAATAGGCTTTAAGGATCCTAGTATCTAATAAAACTATACATACCAGTCATAAAATGATCCATGGTCATGATCAAAAGATTCTCTACCAAAATTGAAGGTGTACCATGTGAGTACTTCATTTATACCTTATGTAAAAGAAGAATAATACTAGAATTAGGAACTATGCAAGAAGGAATACTAAAAGATGAACATAAAGGCTGAAACAAAAAAGTATAATACTAAATAATCTTGACATCTCTAGCCTGTAAAAGTCATCTTAGAAAGGGATAATCTAAATTATAACCATCATCATAATCAGGTGTATGAAGGTTGATGGTGTAGGTAGGTATGATATTTTCATCGAAAGTGGCATGATGAATAGAATGCCAAGTTTTGGTTAAGACCATGGGTATATCATCAATAGGTGGTTGAAGGAAATGTGACTTCAAGGATTGTGGAAGTTGATTGATGAGATGAGGGGATAAATCCAAAGTTTTTATCTTGATTTTGATCTCATTCAGCTCATTGTCATTGGAATATAAGAGGTTAGGTGGTATGTTTCTAATGAGTTTTAGGTGACCATGATAACCTCAGGTAGAGTTGACAAGATAATTGAAATGTTGATATTCCATAAATGGGACATTAGGAAAGGGTTAAAGGGTTGGAATTTTAAATAAAACATGTTCCTAAAAATTTTCAAAATTATAACGGTTTGTGTCACCTTGAATTCTATAGATAGCACCATTGTGGGTAAACTTGATGCATTGGCAAGAAGATGAGGCAACATCCCTCATGTGATGAGTGCAAAGTCTACCAAGTAAGATATTATAGGAAAGAGAAAGGTTAAATATCATAACCTTCATTCAAATAGTGATAAGAGGGATGATAATAGGAATCCACATACAACCTAAAGGAGGCATTTGCCTTTTATAATAACCTTGACATGTATTGTGTGTGGACTTAAGATTACACTCAAAATATCTAAGAGTTTTAATGAAATCAATGGAGGAGATGTAAGTACTTAAACCCTCATCAATCAAGGCATGATTTACTTGGATAACACCTATTTTAATGTTGATAAATAATTCAGGATCATCCACATGAAGCATAATCTCATTTATGATCATGGAATTAATAGGAAATTTTAGGGAAAGAGTAGTGTCCATTGTTTCATCAATGTATATAGACATCTCTTCACTTTATTGTAAGACACTATCTTTAGACCTAAATAAGGTAGTTTCACATCTTGTTAGGGGAGGATGAGGGATGTTCATTTCAAATAATAATTCCATCAATCAATTGTGATGATGAGGATAAGTTTGCATGAGTTCAAGAAAAGGTATTTTATATGGGATATTAATAAGTTTTGCGATGGGGTCCCATTCATCATAACCCATGGAGGGAATACTAAATAGATGCATGTAATATTGGAAGAGATCCTAGGAAGGAGGATTATAAGTGAATTTAAACTTTTAATGATAATATGTGGTTGGTTTAGTTTGAGAACAAATTAGTTGATTACCTTTAGAGGATGAGATAGTTAGTGTAGGTATTTCTTTTGATTGATTTGAATAAATGTTATTGGAAAGTTGAAGAATATTGTCAATGCGAGTAGATGTTAGGTTAGTTGTATAAATAGTATGAGAGCTGTTATCCGAATGAGGTGTTGGAGTGGTTCTTAGAAAGAGATAAGGCATTACCCCAACTCTTTTAGATGAGATGGAGAAGATTCTTGGATCACATGGAATTATTGGGAGGTTTGGTGCATGTGGGTTGGATTAGAATCAATGAAAGCAACTACTCTTAGCATATTAGTCATATTTACCACATTTTCTTTAGGATTTTGGTCAATAAGACTATCAATTTTGTTTGTGGAAGAAGTAGGCTTATCATTTCTATCTTGATGATTAAGAAGAGGATCTTTATATATGGCAAGATGAGCATTAGCCTATTTCAAAGCTTCATTTTTGTTTTTTATTTCATGAGGTTTAAAATATATATCATAGGATTATTAGCATTTATAGATGAGTGAATCATGATCAAAGTTTGGGCCTAGAAGAAAATCCATAGCTAGATTATGTAATTATCTACAAGTGTCATGAGAGTGGCCCCAACTTGCATGAAACCAACAAAAATTATTAGTATCATACCATGATTTCATAGGATGAGTGGGGTCAAGCTCTCATGGTAGAGGTCTTTGTATATTATTTTTTAGCTTGACTAAGGATAATAGATTAAGAAAATTAATGTTTTTTGTCTAATAAAATTAAGGATTAAGGGTACTTTTTAGAGGGGGAGAATGTTTCACAACATTGTTGGGAGTGATGGCTTGAATATTGTGAATAGTATCATAATAATTAGTGATACCATCATTGGCAACATGATGATTTTATTTTTAATGAGCATGAAAGTACCCACATGAGGTTTGGGTGGTTTAAATTAGCACATGATAAAATCTTGGAGTTTGGCTTGGTCGAGAGCTTCTTCCAAAGTTCTTAGAGAGAATCCTAACCTAATATTGTAACTTGGGATAAAGAGAATTAATGAATAGATGAAAGAGGTTATTTTTTATCATGTTATGCTCACACTTATTAGACAAGGTCTTCCAATATTTGATGAAATATTGTTTGGTTTCAAGTTGATTACAATTTATAAAGTGAGCTAAGGTATTCTCAAGGAGATCACTAGTTTAAAACTCTTGAATTAAGGAGTTAACTAGAACTTTTAATCTAGTGATATAATGGGATTTGAGTTTATTTTACTAATCAAAATCATATTTGAAGAGTGTTTTCACTAATAGCTTGGTATAAATAAAAGTGCTTAGTTTGACCCAATCTTTGTAGAGATTACCAAATGTTTTTAAATGTAAGGTAAGATTAGTTGAACCATTATAACTAATGGTAGGTGTGATACCTCCTATGTTGATATTGTAAATGTGAGGTATAAGAGGGTTCATTTTGGATATGTTTGATAATTTTTTTAAAATTGGTTGGTTGAGGAATGAATTTTCCATGGGAATCCATAAGGGGGGTGGAGGGGAATTTTTATTTTGCACTCCCTATGAAACCTATTGAGGTTGATGTTGAAGGTAAATAAGACAATTCTGCATTTGCATCATTTGATTGAGAGTTTGAAATAAGAGTTTATAGTTTTGAGTGGAATTTTGACTAATTTTTTTGGCATGAAAAGCATTGGCATTGGTATTAGTGGTTTGGGTTGTACTATTAGTAGTGGCATACACAGCACTAGTGGCATGAGAATCATTGGTAGAAAAGGAAACATTAGTAGTAGGATTGGCATGTGTATCAAAATATGCACTAGTGGAAGGATTGGCATTATAATAAAAGGAAACACTAGTAGCATTATTAGTTTTGGTGACTAATGATGCACTAGTGGTTTAGTTGAGGAGGAGGGGCCTTATAAAGGGCCCACTAGATGTTGAACCTACCATGTTAGTGGAGATACTTGGAATTGAGGTTGAAGAGATCATAGTATGAGAAGGAGCTAAAATAGAAGGGAGAGGTTGAGAAACAAATAAAGTGTCACCCCAAAATCCCTAAGATAATGTAGGGGAGGGTGAAAGGGGTTATTCTACTTGACCACCTATCATGAGATTGTAAATAGTTAAAGGGTATTTTCTTCTATGTTGATGTAACGCATTAATGAAGAAGATAATTTTAGGTGTGTACTCTAATTATGGCTGATATTCTAAGGAGAAAATAGGGTTATGAATTGATGATGAATGAGGAAGAGTCTTATAATTGGTAGTGCAAGTCACCACATACAAATTTTTTTCATTTAAAGTGGAAGACACAAGCTATTTTTGGGGAAACCTATTGGGATTGGTAAAATTCATCAGTTTTGTTGGATTCAACTATGCATTATCCTCAAATAAGAAGTTCATAATGAGAAAAGTGTTAGGGTGTGGAGCTAAAAGCTTCAACTATTGCAGACATGAGGAAGGTTGTTGAAGAACCAGAAGCACCGGCATCGGCAGCATGACTGACATCGGTCAGATGCAGTGTAGAAGGCAACTGGCTACAGTAGCTAGTCGGTCAACGTCGGCAGCACCAAGGAAGCAGGGACCGATGTCGGTCGCCTGTGCATTCCAAAACTGTTGTTGAAAAATAGTCAATTAAGTGAAGTGAGTGTATGCATGTTAAAGGACTAATTATAGTCACGAGCTGCATGTCTAATTATTGTAGTTAGAGTTATACTTTTGTAACCATGGGATTCTATTTAAAGACCCATGAGGCATGTATTGTAATTATCAAGCAGGCAAGTAAAAGCATTAAAGCAAGCAAGGTCAAGGAGATCTATAGGTGTAAGGTCAAGGAGATCAGCTGAAGCATTCAAGGAGGGATAATAACTCAGGCTATAGAGTTGTTGTGTTGAGCAAGAGAGAGGGGGGAAGAAGGTCTTGAGGTGTGGTAAGCCTTTGAGGTGGAAGAAGAAGTGGCATCTTCCTTATTGTATTTTCGTCTAGTAACATTTAATACAAGAGTGTGTATTGTCTCTAAAATTCTTTGATGTCTCAAGTTTCTAGTTACTTAATCATTCTGGTATAATTTCGTGTTTAATTGCTTATAAGAAATTAATCAATTGTGCTTCCATTGGATAAGGGGTTCCTAACAGTTGGTATCAGAGCTACGGTTTGCAGGGAGCAGGTTATTGTTTGTTAATTACAGGTCATTCACAAGTTTTCGATTGAGTGGGAGTTCAGCAATGGTAGAATAAAGTAAGCTATGAATGGAGAAGTTTAATGGCAAGAATTATCAACATTAGAGGATGTAGATAGAGGATTATCTGTATCAAAAGGATTTATACTTACCATTGGGTGGGGTTGCATGCAAGCCCACAGATATGAAGGATGAAGAATGGAGTGTTCTTGATTGGAAGGATCTCGGTTCCATAAGGTTGAGCCTTGCATCATCTATGATTTCCAACTTATCACAGTGCAAGACAACGAAAGAGTTGATAAAATCCTTGGCAAATTTATACGAAAAGCCCTCGGCTTCTAATAAGGTATATCTTATGAAGCAGTTATTTACTTTGCAAATGTAGGAAGGTGGATCGGTACATACTCATCTTAGTGATTTCCATGGTTTGGTAAACCAGTTAGCTTTAGTCAATATTGTTTTTGATGATGAGGTAAAGGCTCTCTTGATTTTATGTTCTTTGCCTGAAAGTTGCAACAATTTGGTTATGGCAGTAAGTAATTCTGCGTCTGCTTCTAAAATCTTAAAAGTTGATGATGTTGTGAGTGTGATCTTGAATGAGGAAATATGCAGGAGAAGCACAAGTGAATCATCAGGGAATGCTCTAAGTGAAGAAAGTAGGGGAAGGCAAAGGGAGAAGGTTGAGCAAGGGAAATCAAGGTCAGGAAGGAGATCCGAATCTAAAGGTATTACCTACTAGTTTTGTGGAAAGAAAGGACACACAAAGAAGGAGTGTTGGTTGAGAGATAAAGAGAATCAACATGCAGGTATTGAAGAAGCAAAGGATGCAAATATTATGGTACAGGATGCTCTCATACTTTCTTTGGATAGTCAGGTAGGATCATGGATTTTAGATTCTGGTTCTTCTTTTCATGCATCCCCAAACAGAGATTTGTTCCATGAGTATGAACAAGGAGACTTTGGAGTGCTTTATTTAGGGGATGGTACGCCTTGTCAAATAGTTGGCAAAGGGAAAGTGCAGCTGAGATTGCAGATTGACAACACATGGGTGTTGAAGGAGGTCATGCATGTCCCAATTCTAAAGGAGAGTTTGATTTCTGTAGGAAGATTGGGTGATGAGGGATGCACAATAACCCTCATATTAGATTCTTGGAAGGTTACCAAGGGCGCACTTGTTCTAGCAAGAGGTAAGAAAGTAGATACTCTTTATCTATCTACTTATATTGTTGATTCTACTTCTGGTTTATCTACTTCAGCTGTAGATTCGAAGATGTGGCTTAATAGGCTTGGTCACATGAATAAGAAGGGAATGGATGTTCTTGATTCAAAAGGTATGTGTTCAGATTCAAAAAGCATAGATAGAGTTCATTGTAGAAAAAGGAAATTTGATGCTTTTGATAGGAACAAAGAAGCCTTGGTGTTTATGGAGGAGATGAAGGACAGAGATCAGTCACAGGGGCTGAATAAATCTGAGCAGGGAAGTATGGATAGATTTTTGATCCAAGATGAGCTCATGGATGAAAATTTCATCACTTACAGGAAAACACAAGTACCGACATCGGTGGTCCCATGGCACCGACGTCGACCAGACAGGAATTGACATTGATCATGTGCAGACCAGTAGGGTCGGTAAAGTCGGTAGGAGAAGATCGACGTCGATTAGGTAGGAACCGACATCGGCAGGGGGGACACTGGCATCAGCCAGGGAAATGGCATCGATAGTTAGGGTCATTTCAGGGAACTGACATCGGTCGGGAGCAGACTGGGAGATGGCTGAGATCGGTCACTAGAACGGATGTTGGGTGGACAGCTAGCTGTCAAGGAGTCTCAAACACCCATATAGAGTTCAGAAAGGGTAAGTGAACCTCATATTCATTATTCACCTTCTTTATATTTCTTACTGATGGTCAAGAACTAGGAAGATGGAAGAAGCAATGCAGGTAGAATCTAGACATAGTGGGAGCTTGGCATGGATGAAGAGTGTGAGTCTTTGGAGTAGAACCAAATAGGTATTTGTTGGTAGAGTTGTCAGCTGGAAGAAAGCACTGGACAGAGGGATGGATTCCCATATTAGAGAAGATAGTGGATGGACATGTGAGACAGAAGGCTATGGTATATGGTCTTGATTAGGCTGCAGGATAATGGAGGTTTGACCATTATATTTTATCTTTACCAGGTTGGATAATATTAGCTACATTATCCTGTTGATGTATTGTGTTACTTGTTGTAGGGTTTCATATACAGGGAGTTTTCTGAGCTAAGGGTAGAGTTGGTTCAGAAGTATGTCATGAAGAATTTGGGAGCAGCAAAATTCTTTTGGCATAAGTGACAGGTATTGCATCACAGGTTTGTGGTGGTTGGTCTTCAAGAGTGACTTTGAAGAGGGATACAGAGCCAAGAGAACAAAATAGATGGTGTACAGGTACAGGTATAGGTACAGTAGTAGCTATTTATCTCCAAGTGGGAGATTGTTAGGGTGTGGAGCTAAAAGCTTCAACTATTGCAGACATGAGGAAGGTTGCTAAAGAACCAAAAGCACCGGCATCGGTAGTATGACCGACGTCAATCAGATGCAGTGCAGAAGGCAACCAGTGATGGTAGCTAGTCATCCGACGTTAGCAGCACCAGGCAAGCAGGGACCGACGTCGGTCACCTGTGCGTTCTAGAACTATTGTTGATGAATAGTCAGTTAAGTGAAGTGAGTGTGTGCATGTTAAAGGAATAATTATAGTCACGAGATGCATGTCTAATTATTGTAGTTAGATTTCTATTTTTGTAACCATGGGATTCTATTTAAAGACCCATGAGGCATGTATTGTAATTATCAAGCAGGCAAGTAAAAGCATTGAAGCAAGCAAGGTCAAGGAGATCAGCTGAAGCATTTAAGGAGGGATAATAACTCAGGCTATAGAGTTGTTGTGTTGAGCAAGAGAGAGAGGGGAAGAAGGTCTTGAGGTGTGGCAAGCCTTTGAGGTGGAGGAAGAAGTGGCATCTTCCTTATTGTATTTTCTTCTAGTAACATTTAATACAAGAGTGTGTATTGTCTCTCAAATTCTTTGTTGTCTCAAGTTTCTAGTTACTTAATCATTCTGGTATAATTCTGTGTTTAATTGCTTATAAGAAAGTAATCAATTGTGCTTCCGTTGGATAAGGGGTTCCTAAAAAAAAGGAGGCTAAAGGGGTGATGCAAAGACAAAATTAGAAAATAGTATACAAAGTTGAACTGGTCAAGTGTGTTCTATAAACTAGGGAACATAATTAAGAGATAAGGAAAAATAATCATGCGGGTTAATTATGTACTACTGAATAGGGAACTAAATAGGAAAATAAGGATACATAATCAGATAGGTTTACTATGTACTATAGTCATAAAAGGATAAACAATCTATTAGAGACTGTATCGACCAAAATTACAATATTTTGAAATAAAGGAAAAAATTTCAAGATAAATTTGGAGGAAAATGAAATTAAGAATGCAAGTAATTGGATCAATGTGATGAATCTAATTAGAACACACAACACAAAACTTGCATCTATGCTAGCCAATGCAAGTTTTTCAATGCAACATATAATGATCAAAGAGCAAGCAACAATTGAAAAGTAAATACTAACTAGTTGGTCATCCTCAGTGTTATTAAGTTATAATAAAATTTTAGTTTTAATGTGATAGAGAAGTTGGCTAAAATAAGGAACTAGAAAGCAATCTAAGGTTGGTTTCAAGATGTTTAGGATGAAAGGGATCTATATTGGTGATTATATTGGCTTTGTATTGGGGCTTACCCACTCAATTCACAATCCCACAATGATAAAGGTGTTGGATACTTTGCCAATATATACCATCAACCACATATTTATACTTGGCCAGAAAAACAAGTTGGATTCCCCCTTGGTGATGAAATCAAAGTAGATTGGCCTTGGGAAGACAAATATTTAATGCTTTTTGAATGAAATTTGATTTGGTAGTGTGTGCAAAATATAAAAATAGTGTGACTAAAATGATAATTTGAAAAACTACATATTTAATCTATTTGAGTTACTCTAAGAATAAAAACAACTAAAAATGAAAGATTAATTAATCATCAAAAAATAGAGGTTAATTCCTTGATTGAGAATAGTAAAGAGTCAATTTAGGTGACACTATATGCAAATAGTGTATAACAAAGCTGACTAGGTTGTTACTATTTTTTTTAAGCAAGATCTATAATAACATAATTGAATAGGTTGACTATCTCTTCTAGATGGAAGATAGACTATAGAAATGTGTCAAATAGGTTGACCTAGTTTGCTATAGGGATGCAGTTTTATAGACTGCAAACTTGTGAAAATAAGTATTGAAAGAAGAACTGAAATGAAAAAGAGAGACATAAATGAACCTTGGTAGGATTTAAGATTTTTTTATATTGAAAATGTTTTATGCTGTGACATTCAAATTTTATCTAAAAATTCTGCTAAGTTGACTAGCTCAACCAAGTTTACAAAACCCTATATGTTGAAAGAGAAATAGCAGATAGAGTCAACTAGTTTGACTATGCTTATATACATGTATGTTAATAGAAGAGAATAACAAAAAGAGTCCATTGGTTTCAATATGTATATTAATATGGATCTGAAGAATAATATTATGTTGAATAGATCGATCTATTAACCTGTATTTGGAAAAGACCTACACAAACAAAATAGAGTCATTTTGGAGTGACTGTGTGTTAAACTTGCACACATAATATTAGGACTATACCAATTGGTTTGACATAGTAATAAAAATATATAAAAATATAATATGATGAAAAAATTGATGAATGAAATAAAACATATAAGTTTTTAATTCATGTCGGTTTTACCATAATGTATGAAAAGGGAAATGTGATTGATCTATTAATCAATCCTAGCTCAGAGAAGATAAATCCTACTTAAACTTCTAATTATTGATACATTAGATATTTGGGGTCATGACCAATATGGATTTATGAGACCTAACTAAGGGATCTCTTACTACAACAAAATTGCTAGGGAGGGTTCCAAAGCCTCTAGTCAAGCAAACTTATGCACTAACCCCAGTTCCATCCTATGTTTTCATATTCACTAAGTAAATGTAAAGTAAATTAAATTCTGATTTAGTGTTCACAAAATCTTGTGGCACAAATTGGGTGTAATAAACATAAAATTTTAACATGCATATAATATATATACTCACGTCAATGTATAGGAAATCCTAATGCATGGGAGAGAAGTAAAAGTGAAAATCTATCTACTCTTACAAAGGAAAAACAAAGTTAGGAATACTTACCTTTGAATATGAACCAATTAAGCCTCAATCTCTCCCTTGTCCAAGGTTCTTTGAAATAGGTTGTTATGGTATATAAAGATAACAAGGATAAGTCATATTTAGGATACACAACCTATATGTGCATCCAAAAGATTATTCTACAAGATAAGATCTATATCTCTAAAGACAGTAATAAAACCCTAAGACATGATCCTCAAGTAGAATGGTGGATAATTAGATGTGAAATATAATATTCTTCTTCTTCTCTTCTTAATAAATGATGGAAATGGATGTGTATATATAACTAAATATAACCCTAAACCTTTTTGAAAGTTTAGCCAACAGGTTCAGCCCAATTGACTCCATATCATTATTGATAAACATAAATTAGGTCTTAGTTTAGTTTGGGTAGGGGTTGACATAGACCCTAAATAATTTTTATCAATTAGATTACATGGTCGATAGGGATGACAGTGTAACATAAACTATTGGAAAGGGTTTTAAGCTTAGAGAAGGGATAATGAAGATGGAAAATGGCTAGAGGAGGGTGCAAGAGAGGAAATAAATCTTAGGTAAGTATTTTTAGGAGATGGTTGTGTATATAAAAAGTGGTGGTATAGGGAAAACAATCATGGAAAGCACCAATGGTCTACCCACCCCTTTTCCAATGTACCCTTTAAGGTGTACATTTTGAGAGATTGAGACTCAATGGATTCTTGCAAGAGAGAAAACATCAGTAATTGATAAAATTTAAAAATATTCCTTCCTTTAGTTTCTAAAATGTTGTTTGCAACCAACTTACACTCTCCTTGATAACCCATAATTCATCTTTCATTATGATATTTGTTACTTCTTCTCATCTTTTAGCAGCTTCTTCATGACTTATGTAATCAATATTGCACTCCTATCAGTTTCTGGATGATCTCATTTTACCACTTTTTAGGCTTTCAATGCCATGAAAAATCATAATCATACTTGTTTTCTCTATTACAAGTTGGTCCTAGTTCACTCATCTACCTTAGAAATCTCATAGTGATCTATGATTTAACATTGCACCCCACTAGTTGACTACAATCCAACTATTCTCTCCTTTCCTAGTGCTCATGTATGTGTTTTCTTCATCTTGTGCTTTTCCACATGCATCTCCATCCTTTACCTCCAAGGCAAGTCTCACATTTTTACCACTTTGTCCCTTGTGAACGACTATAATTAGACCCTTGCTCAATCCTTCCTCTTTATTTCCTAGGCACAATAATATTTAGCTCTATGGGAAACTTGTATTTCTCACCTTCCTTTTCCATCTTATTTGTGCATTGCTATTATTACACATCTCATGCCTTGTATTCTTAAGTTGGTCTTTTCCAGGGCTACTCATCCTTTTCTTGTCCTCATCATATGATTATTTATACAATGTCACATATCCTCCATTTTGGATATATTTTCTCTATTGAATTGGGCTAATATTCTATAGTGTTGTAATCATATTCTCTTTTTTGTGCACTTCTAATTCTTGGCATGATTTTCACATTGCACTCTTATTTTCTCTAGATTAATTATGTGTTGATGCCCTATCTTCAAATATTTTCTCCTACCCTTGTATATTTATTTCTTATTCACCTCATGCCTTGCACTATATTGTTTAATTTTCTCTTATTACTCATCATGCAACACTCACGTAGCTCTTTAGTTGATGTTCATTCCAACTCTTTTCTTTTCTTCACATATATTTAGATTTATATTTCTATTAATTGCCTCATGTTTGGTTCTTTATAAAACTCCACTTAATTTCTACATAACTCTTACTCTCATGCTCTACTTATCTTGGCACACACATAAATTATCACTACATTCTAGTTGCCTCAAAGTTAAATGATTTTCTAGCCTTTAGCTACACTTTCTACTTCTTCTTCCCTTGGTACATATTATAAATATTTAACCACTTATGCTAACTACCTCAAAATGTGGTGATATAATAGCCTTCATATACACTCTCCTCAATGGCCAATACTTTGTTATCCTTAGTCACTCATAGCTCAACTTTTCATCCACAACACTATCATGTAGTACTAATGTCTAATCCAATTACTATTTTATTCCTTATAATAACATATGTTTCACTCCATGCATCAATTAATTATTATTTCATGATATTCAACTTCCTCTACTTTTGGGTCTTGGTTAATGTCTTATAGATCTCTCTTTTATCCTATTTTTTTTGTGTGCCTCATCCTACAAATCTAGACACTTGTCCATTTTTAGTCAATTTATCCTCATAGAATCTTCTTCTTCTTTCATATCCTTTTTTATTTCTTTCAAATTATTCTCATCTCACACCTTTCATATTTACATGTTATTCATTATCTCTAGTATAAATTACATTTAGATACAGTCTAACCTCTTCACCTTCCCCTATGCTTCATATCCTCATCTCAAGATGTATGCATTTCATCATGCAGCCTAAGATGCTCAATAGCTCCTAGTTGTGCTTCTCAACAAATTTTTGTTGCATCCTCCAAGTTGCACACAATGATGATAGTTTTATTTTTATCTTCCATACATCCCTATCTCCTGTGAATCTTGATCTATTATGCTAATCACATTCCTCCATGCTACACCTATCTTGGTGGAATGATATCCACCTTTCCACCACCTTTTGCACTTTGATATAACTAAGTCTCCTTATCCAATCCAAACTACAAGGTTTCCTCGCATAGCTTATTCTATATGCTCTTGGTCTTTGGTTTTAGTATTCTTTATACCCATGGACATTTTAAAAAATATATCTCTATGGATACCCCTTCTAGCTTGAGGTAGCTCTATGAGTACATTACCTAGTATAGTAGTGTAAAAACTTGTGTATCCATATAGTCACCCTTTACTTTCCTTACCATTTATTATACTCATCAAAGTTCCTCCATTACCTTGGTGCACCACTCCACATATTTATCTACACACACTTCACTCATATAGAGTCCCTTACACTCTTCAACATGAAATTTTGCTTTGCATCCATAAGCCACTTTATCTCTTCCTTTGGGTCTACTCTTACTTGCACTTTTATTCTCTACAACGTCTTCTTCACTCTTTGGGATATTCATTCTTTACCTATTAAAACATAATCGAGAACATTTTTTTATCACCTTATACCCAATACTTTGATTCAAAGATGCTCTTATGTAGTTCTTCCTCATATCAATAATTTTTTTGGTGATCCTTATATCTTCACCACTTCTCACTTTGACTTGCTCTTATCAGTGATTCTGCCACATTCTACTCTCTTATGTTTGACTACATCTAATCGATGATTATTTTAACCTATTCTCAAGTTAATTATGTATTTAATACCTCTAATCAATGATTTGACCACTCTCTACTTTCCTTTATATGCTATTGGCTTCAACTGATTGGTGATTTTATCATGCTCTTATATTTTCATTTTTTGGTCAATGCTCTATATTTTCATTTCACATATGGCTTGCCTTATATTTGAATTTATATCCACAATCTATTTTATTTTTTTATGCTCGATTCCCTCATGGTTGATGATTTTATATTATATATATATATATATATATATATATATATATATATATATATATATATATTCAATATTTGAGTGACCCAATGTTTCACTTCATAGGTACAATCCTACATAGGTGCTCTTGGAATCTCTAAATTATTTTTATAAATATTGTCATGATTCTACATAGCTCACGCACTCTCTAAAGGTTGCATCATGGTTTGGTAGTCTATTAGTCCTATCTCAAGATCATCTCTTCATGTATTTTTCTCTTGAGAGATAACTCATTGGTCGATGGTTTGTTATTCATCTCTTATCTCAACACTCTCCTCTTTTTCTTAGTCTACTAGCCATCTCTCATGCCACTTTCCTCATGGTTGACATTCTACTACCTTTGTATTCTACATCATTCTAAATTATTCCATTTATAGGCTCTTCTCCTCTTACATTTCCCAAAGTTATTGACCTTACTATGATACTAATTGGTGTAGTCATGGTGGGGGTTCCTAGTGAAGGGGTACCTTTGCATACATCCATCAACAATAGGTAGATAATTATCAAACCAAATTTATTGATCAAATAGGGTTGTATGATATGATGACATTCATATATTTATATAAGGACCCTCAGATCCCTTATAAGAGATATCAAATATCTCAACTCAAAAATTTAGTTGGTTTGACAATTCTATTTATAGCTACAATGGTTTGATCACCACCTTTTCTAGTCAAGGGAATAAACAATTGTCTCCAAGTAGCCTTGGTGGCAATGACAAGTCTATGCCTAGGGCTATCCTAGGCTAAGTCAGACCTTGATCATTGTGATTATGATAAAAATCAATTTACATAGGCCTCATAAATCATATTTTTCCTCTCAATCACATCAACTCCAAACCTATTAGGGGTTATAATTGGCTAATTAATTTTTATATTTGTTTACCAATCTTTTATTACCTTAGGCTATGTCTATTGATTTTTACATTGATTCCATGTTCCCTTATTTTAGGTGATTATTTCATTTTGAATTTTGTTTTATTTACTCTAGAATTTTTGCTATCTTATTTTATTTTTTATGCCATCTTCATGTGCCTTAGTTTCCTTAAACATTGATTAGTAAGATATTATCTATTTTCCTCTAGTGTCGGTTCTTATCTATCTGAATGCTTTAAAACATGGTGGCGTTGAATAGCTGACTCTGCTAGGATGATCTTAAATAAATTTGGGATATGTATATTTTATTTATTTGTAATAAATTAAAATTTTAAGGTTTATTTTGTAATTTTATTTGAAATACATCTAATCTAATGGTACTTAATTATCCACCCTGTACAATGATAGACATTGCAGAACCAATATATTAGTTTCCCAAAAAATGTATTCCTTAATTATCACCATGGGAGTGATCCATCAAACTAAGTTATTTTGATTCTCCTTGATGTTAATGAACATTCATTAAGGATACTCAATGTCTACACCCCCAATGATGGTCTTAATAGAATAAATTTATGGTGATATTTGGTTGACAACCTAAACCTCACCATATGGATTATGTGGAAGGATTTCAATATGTTGGAGAGTCATAAGGATAAGGTTGGTGCCATGTTGATGAGATGGTGTGTGGGATAATGTGAGGCTTTGTTGTACTTTAAAAATTAGTGGGGTTTGGTAGATCCTCTCTTCTAAATGCAAACAATAAATTTTATTATTTGGTTTATATGGTTCAAATGTCATGTTAATGCCTATAGTGTCCTCAAGACATTAGATAATTATATATTTTTAGATTAAAATGTATTTTTTTTCACTAATACCAATGGATAACCTAGCAATATGCAAATAAAATGCATTCTCTTAGACCACAATCCCATCACATATAGAGTGGAGTGGAGAAAGAAATATTTAAAAGTGCCACACAATCAATTCCTCATAAACACATCCATCCTATACCATGAAGTAACCATCTGTATCATTTCTTGGATTTGTAATCTTATGCCTATAGCACCTTATGCTACCATTTGGATAGAGTGGTGGAATGAAGACATCCTTAGTACCACCACCTTTCTCTACCACTATGGAAAATAGACTATTCATGTTCAAAAGTAGGTTGATGGGAATATTATTAAAGGATACCAAAGGATATCCTCCCATTAAGTGAAATCCTTTTGAATTTTAGATGCAAGCCCAAGCTGCCTCTGTCAAACTCCAAAATAAAGTTGTAGACAACCATGTAGCCAAATGGGTTCAACTTCGTGCTCACCTCTATAGGATCAAATTTGGCAATGAAGATTATAAAGAATTTTTTAAAATATTTTAGACCCAAACAACCTCAAGGTAATATCACCCATCAATTCATCTTGTTTAGACTCACTACTCTTCTTGAGATACCCTCTATAATTACAGACCATTGTATATTAGTGTTTCAAGTCCAGGAAGAATATCTAAGCGAGCTCAATTTTTTTAGGAATGTCTTGACGTGATTCCTTGAAAACTCAATCTTACTAACCAAAATTTATGCTATGTACCCTTACGTATTCATGAATTATATCATATCATACATTGCATGAGTAATTAAAAAGCTTTGGGCATTCATGGATTCCATTGTGAATTTTATAATGCCACCTAAGATTTTTTTAGGCCCAACTTGATCCAAGTATAAAAAGAAGCTCTAAAAAATATTTGGTTTCCCTTATTAATCAATGTGATATAAAATTCATATATGAAGTTGGTGACCCACAACTTATCACCAACTAGTGCCTGATCACCCTATTAAACATGTCATATAAGATCCTCACTAAAGATCTTACTAATCACCTTCATCACATATTATTTTCCATTTTAAAACCTAAGAAAACATGATTTTTCAAAATTAGTTATAGGCTTGACAACATTATTTTTGTGTGGGAAGGTATCAAATGGGTGAGAACCTCTCATCAAAAAATTATCTTTCTCAAGCTTGATTTTGAGAAAGCTTATGATATAATTAGATGGCCTTTATTTATGGGCATGCTCCAGGATATTGAATTTAACTAATTATTTATTTAGCTATCTAAACCTTGTTTTTAGATGCATTATCTTATCTCACTATCAATAGCCTTAAATTTGAATGTATTGGCCTCTATCACTCTATTTTTCAAGGTTGCTTCCTTATTCTCACATTATATGTTTTATCTATTGAATCTCGTAGATAATTATTAGCTCATACGGCTAAATGAGGTCTCATATGGGAATTTTTTATTCTTGATGGATCCTCTAAACTCATTAATTACCACTTTGTTGATGATACTTTCCTCACTCTTGAAGAGTAGGAAATATCATTCAAGGAGGGTATGCAATGTCTTGACATTTTTTTACTTGCTTCAAGCTTCAACTTGCAATGGAGTAAAACCTAATGATTCACAAAGAGTATGATGCCCATGATATATTAGTTACACCAATACAAGTGGAAATGGATTCATAGAGGGGAAAAAATATAAGTTATTGGGAATTCTCTTTTTCTTTGATAGTTCCCTTATAGAATTATGACACTATCTCATAACTAGAGTGGGGAAAAAGGTGGAATACTAGGTCACCAAACCCATCTCTTTGGTAGGGAAATTACAAGTTTATACTGAGAGTATGGCTACTACTCATGTGTGTTATTCCTCATATTGGGCCCCCTCTAAATCCTCCTATGTAAAATTGGCCAAGTTTCTTAGATTTTTTTTTGAAAATATTGTGAATTAGTAGAGTTGATATCTTTGATCTGATGTTCTATTAAATCTCATTTTGAGATCATGATGTAATTTTTTCATTGTTTCTATTGTATTTATTTGTTTGAAATCAAATAAAGATCTGAGTATTTATGTTTGCATTTTATTCCAAATGTTTCACTGAGAATTCTAAGGGTTGTGGTCTAATTCATTTAGTAACCTAGATCCCTAATCATAACTTAATCATTTGGTATCAAATCAAGGTTATATTTTTTGTTAGTGATTGAAAAGTTTTTACACATTTGTGAGTGTGTGTTATAAATTACTTGAAGACATATTTCTTTGAGATTGTTGGGGAGAAGGTGCAAAGTGTAAGTAAGTGTTTGAGATCATATCATAATCTAATATTAGATCATAATTTAGTATTTGGAACTTTTATAAATAAATAAATGAAACATAGAAGATGCTTAGGTAGTAGAAGCTCCCAAGTAGTTAGAGCACCTATAGTATTAGATCTTGTAGAAGTGATAAGATAAATTCAATCGATAATGGACTTTATGTTAGAAAGGAATGCTTGCCATTGCACTAAAATATCAACCTATTAACACCTAATACAAACACCAGATAAGCACCCATGGGAGGCTGTTAGTCCATGTCACAAACCCCTAAGGGGGATGCTGGCAATTAGTCCAACAATCCCCCCCTCAGCGTTACCCAAGGGGATTCAAACCCATGACCATGGCTCTGATACCAATTGTTAGAAAGGTATGCTTGCCATTGTGCCAAAAAGTCGACCTGTTAATGCTCGATACAAACACTGGATAAGTACCCATCGGAGGCTATTAGTCCATGTCACAAACCCCTAAGGGGGATGCTAGTGATTAGTCCAAAAATTTATGGAAACTACACCTCATTATGGATTTGAAATTTTAGACAAGGAAAGTGACAATAAGATTGTGAAAGAATCACCTAAAGATCAAAATGCATAAGAAAAGGTTGATGAATTTAAAGACTCCTTGATTGATATGGGATCATCAATATCATCAATAAATATAAATAGTATGGGATGATAATTATCAAGATATAATCAATGCTTAATCTATGATATAGATTATAGAAAGATGTAACCTGGCAGACTAAAATTTGTGTAATATGATGCCCCCAATGGGTGAATGTATCAATGTAGAATCTATGTATCTATGTATGTCCCCAGTGGGTAGATAGTATCAAATCTAGTTATGTGTGATGGACCTTAGTATTTTAATGATCTATGATAACTTGAAAAATAACAAGTGAAGCATGTATGTATGATAAAACCAATTATACTAGCATAGATAGCCAATGTAGTACCTGGGAAATATGGAAATGCATACAATCTAAAATTTTGTGTTTTGTGAGAAATTATTTGAGTGATAATACTAATGGAGATTGGATATAGAATAAATATAAGATTTTATTTTAAAAATATTGTAAATTAGTAGAGTTGATATCTATGGATATGATGTTCTAAAAAATATCATTTTGAGATCATGATGTGATTTTGTCATTGTGCCTTTTATATCTCTTTGTTTGAAATCAAATAAAGATATGAATTTTTATGTTTGCATTTTATTCAAATTATTTCAGTGAGTATTATGAGGGTTGTGTGGTCTAAGTCATTTATTAACTGAGATCCCTAACCATGACTTAATCATTTGGTATCAAATCAAGTTTATAGTTTTTTATTGATTGAATATTCCTTCCACATTTGTGGGTGTGGGTTATAAATTAGTTGTAGACATATTCCTATGAGATCATTGGGGATAAGGTGTAAAGTGTAATTAAGTGTGTGAGATCATATCATAATTTAATATTAGATCATCATTTGGTATTTAGAACTTTGATTTATAAATAAATGGAACATAGAGGAGGATTAGGTGGTAGAAGATCCCAAGTGGTTAGAGCACGTAGAGTAGTAGATGTGATAAAAGTGATACGATAAATGAAATCCTTAATGTAAGTTATGGAAACCACACATCATTGTGGATTTGAAATTTTATACAATGAAATTGATACTGATATTTTGGAAGAATCACCTAAAAATTAAGATGCATAAGAAGAGTTCATTGATTTGATCACTGGGTTAGAGAAATACTTTGAGTATGAAAGGATGGAATATCGAAAGTGGTTACATTTTTTAGTACAAAGTTGAAAGGTCATGCATATTTATGGTTGGAATAAATAAAAGATCTGAGAGAACATAAAATTTAAAAAAAAAATTAACACATGAAATAGATTTATTGTGAATCTGAAAGCTAAATTCATTCCTATGGACTATAAGATGAGTTTGCTCAACAAGATCCAAAAACTTAGACAAAGGAAGATAAGTGTCAAATAATATATTAAGTGGTATAATTATGGTGGGAATTAATAAAATATTATAGATAAATTAATGGTAAAAAAATATTAACACCTAAAAAATATTTATTATGAAGTTGAAAGCTAAATGCATTTATGTGGACTATAAGATGAGTTTGATCAAGAAGATTGAAAAACCTAGACAAGGGAAGATAAGTGACAAATAATATACTAAGGAGTATTATAGACTTGTTATCATAGTGGGTCATGTGGAAGATTATGTTGAGAATATGAGTAAGTGCATGAAGATGGTGGACAAAAAGGGACCTACCCATGGACAAGTTTTTCCTAAAAATTGAAAAATCTCAACTTATATAGATTACTTGAAATGGATAAACTCAAAATTTGAAGATGGTATAAGAACATTAATTGTATAATTTTAAGTCTAGTTTCCAAAACAATAATTTTTTTTAAATGGTTAGGTATGAGTAGGTTAAACATCTAAAATTTGAAGAGTAACTCTTATTTTGTAGGAAAACAAAGTAGTAGTCATTTGTATGGTGTAACCATTTTATAGTAAAGTTTAGTATTTTTTGAAACCCTTTTGTGGAAATTTAGAATAGATCATCAAATTTGTGACTTATATTTTATTTTAAAAAATTAAATAATATTTTTAATTAATTTTACAAGTAAATAGATCCTAAAATCTGACAAAAAATGGATAGATGGTCATACGATCTCCATAACTACCTTAAAAAATGAAAAACTAATTTTTTGAATGTGTATAGAATTATGCCTAGTTTCTGACCATATAATGTTTTTTACATTTGGATCAATGAAATTAAAAATAATTAAACATGTATAAATATGTATATGTGTGGTAAGTAGTGGCCTTAAAAATCCATCAATAGAAATCCACATAGATCTAAAAACCTTAAAATAGTCCAAAGATTAAAAAACTCATATATTTAGAAAGAGGTTGGCATGCTCATAATCATGGTAATAATTTTATGAATTGTCTCATTGAAATTAATAGTGTATTTGGTGATGAAAGTTAATTTTTTATTATTTTCTATCAAATATCTCATATTCTAATGTGTGTTGATAGGTTCAGTCTTTTGGCTTGGGAATCCAAGCCATTTTCGAGCCAAAAGGTTTGGTTTTGAATTCAAACATAACATAGTATGTACATGTTATAAATCATACACACTACAATAAATACACGTTATTTTGAAATTGCACCAAAAAATAAAAAATATCTAGTTATATGTGTTTATGTTTATGTTTATATCTATTTACATTCATATTTTTATATTTTTATTTTAAAGTGGAGTGTGTCAATATATACACTACCACAAAAAAGATATAATTAATATAGTGATGTAGTTTCGGTGCATTTGCACCTATGAACATAATGTCAACTATAAATAATATGATTTATGGTTGAACCAAACCTAATTTCATTAAAAATTGAATGAAAGAGTCAATTGTTTCAATGATGGAGGCAATTAGGGCCAATTTGGACCCCTTGCATGTAACTGTGACTATATGATGTGATTTGGGGTGAAATTAACTTATATTTCATACCACATGTAGTGAATGATTAAATTTTTGCTATCAATGATGCAATTTGAGTGAAATTGAGCCTCACAAACCTAACCTTTACTATAAAGTATGCAATTTGGGGCTCTCTAACACAATATCATAACAAAATAAACCAAATAGTCCATTGGTTCAATTCAAAGCCATGAGGGTAATATGAGCCCCTTCAAACTAATTGTGATTATAAAATGCAATTTTGGCCTTAATCAGCTCTAGTTTCATCAAAGAATGAACCAAAAACTTGTTTAGTTCAATGACATATGCAAGTTTTACATGTATAGGACATGGTTTGAGGCTCTATACACTCCAATATCATCATGTAATGAATGAAATGGTATAGTGGTTTAAATATGGAGGTAATTAGGGTCAATACAAGCCCATTGAACCTAACTGTGACTATAAAATATAATCTGAGGATAAATTGGCTTTGATTTCATCATAGATTGAGCCAATTAGTCAAAAGGTGCAAACATTGACACAATTTTGAAAAACTTGAGGCATGTTCAAACATAGCTTGAATTGAATATGATGTGATTTTGAGTGAAATCGACCCTAATGTCATCATTTAATGAACCAAATAGTTGATTCATTCAATTAAAGACGTAATTGATGCCAATATGAACCCCTTAGACCTAATTGTAAGAGCATATCATGATTTGGGAATAAATTATATTTGATTCTATCATAAATTGATCCAATTAATCATTGGTGTATTTAAAAACATTGTTTAGTCCAAATCAATCCCTATTGACCTAAATTATGGGTTAAAGTTTAGGGTCTAGTGTTTAGGGTTACAATTAGTTGATGTAAGTTGGATGAAATTAAACCCTATGAACCTAATTATGACTATATATATGTAATTTAGGGGCCGATCGACCCTAATATAATAATAAAATAAAATGAATAGTCCACCAATTAAATCATGAAGTAAATTGGGGATAATTTAAACCCCTTAAACCTAACTACAATAAATGGATGTGCTTTGGGGCTAAATTAGTCATTAATTTATTGAATTAGTCAATTGTTACAATTAGAGATGTGATTTTGGACCAAATTAAACCATGCGAACCTAAATTATGGTTTAATTGATTGTATAAGATACAAAATATGATTTAATTGGCCCTTTAATTGTATCACAAATGAAAATATGAAGGTAATTGGGTCCAATACTATTGAACATAAATGCAAGTATAGGATGTCATTTAGGGATAGAAATTATCTCATATTCCTACATATCTAGCCAATTACTAGACTATTACAATCAGTGATGAAATTTGGATGAAATTCAACCCCATGAACCCATTTTTGACTATATAAGATATAATTTTTGGGTCAATCAACCCCACTATCATAACACCCTAGACCAAATAGTCCACTTATTCAATCACAGAATAAATTGGAGCTAATTTGAGACCCTTTAACTTAACTACAAGAGGAGGATATGATTTGGGGATAAATTATCTTCAATTATGTCATAAATTGATCCAATTAGTCAATTGGTGTAATTATATATGCTATTCGTGCCATACTAAGTCCTAGAACCTAAAATATGGCTTAGGGTTTAGGGTTACAATTAGCTTATGAAATTTGGAAGAAATTAAACCCAATCAACCCAATTGTTTAGTATATAAGATGTAATTTGGGGGTCAATTGACCCCAATATCATAAAAATATAAATAAAATAGTCCACCAATTTAATTGTGAAGGAAATTATGGCTAATTTGAGCCCCTTCAACTTAACTAGACAAGAGAAGAATGTGATTTGGGGTTGAATTAGTCATGAATTGATCAAATTAATTAATTGGTGTAATTTTAAACATGAATTGGGCTAAATTATGCCTTATGAACCTAAATTATATCTTGATCAATTGTATAAGATACAATATATGGTTAAATCAATCCTAAAACTATATCACAAATTTAAATATAGAGGTAATTGATTTAAATTTTAGGGGATTATGGAGTTTAAAACCCTAGGTGTTAAAGAGTGGGAATATGAAAATTAGTGAATAAATATGCAAAAAAATATAAACACTAGTTTGTGCATTAATTGACCTAATTGATTATTCTAAAAAAAGTAATGAACTACACAAAGATGTGCTTATTTGGAAACTAAATGATATGGATGAAAGAAAGGATAAAAATTGATACAGGAGTTTCTCAAAGTATCATAAAATGAAATCTAAAGTCAAAACTCCTCCTGGATAGTAGTGTGGTCCTATAAATAATAGTGCACTACCCTAGTGTATTCTAGGGCATGGTAGTATCACCTTGTAGGCATAAACTATGAGATTTTGGGTGGATCTTCATTTGAGTTTGAGATGCTTGTGCCTATATGCATGAGTGTTGGATCAATTTATTTGATTGATTTGGAATCAAAACCCTAGACCTCCATGTTATAAGGGTATTTGAGGAGAATAAGTAGAAGTGTGATGCTAGCTAATAGGTTGGATGTGACCTTGATACCCCATGTGTTGAGAGTTGCCTACATACCAATGCCTCAAGAAGGGATAAGCCTAATGTAGTTCAAATACATATGTTCTTGGTACAAGTTCAAGTGAATGATAATATGAGTGTTAGTTTGAGTGTTTTTAGTGTGACTTAAGACTATAAATATGAGTATTCTAAGCTTTGGGATATTATAGATGGTTGTATGTAGAAGTGGTGTAGAATAGGGATCAATAACCTTGATATTCACAACTTATTTTTGAGATTATTTGTCTATATTTGCATCTTATTTCCATCTAGTGGGTAAAGGGATAAAAGTGGTGTATATATTCTAATATAATATTTTTCAAGGTGTGGAATAGGTCTAGGTTGACCCTAAGGTGTCTTGAGAATGGAAGTATGTCTGTTGGAGGATAAAATAGGTAAGGGATAGTAGACTGATCCATTAGTCACTAACTTAGTTTTTTAGTGTCCAAAGGGCCATGATAGTGTTTAGGTGGAAGATATTGGTGCACTAGGGGCCTAGATGCCTAGGAGATGGTCTAAGATTACTCTTGGTAAATCTAGGGATGGGTTAGACCCAAAATAAATATGGATAAGGATCAAAATAGGACCTAATATAGGTCTATCTCTAGGCTATGGATATGGTGGTCTCAAGTGACACTCATTACACTCAAGTGACATTTTATATCACTGCATTCCCCCCCTTTATTGTATAATTATAGTGAAGTAAAATGACTAATATAAATGATAAATAAGCATACCTAGACTTACCAATGAGGTGAAGTCCTTGAATATAGGTCTAAGTTTGTGAATAATTTTCCATTACATAGCTTGAAAATGAAACATAGATGAATCAATCCTTAGCTAGTGATCAAACTAGTGAATAACATGGACTGATTTGATGGCTTTCTCAATCCCTATGTGTGGATGGCTCAAGAACTCAATCTTTTTTTTACTCCATCATTGCCCACCCTTGTTTAATGGATCATAATCTATGAATAAATTAGATTAGACTAATGAATTATCTAACCCTCCTATGTAAGTGGCTCAAAAACTCAACTAGATTATTGTTATCAATAAAATATACACCCTAAATGATATATAATCCAACATCCTTAAATTTTTTGTAACATAGAAACATCTCTAAAGTTTTGGGTGACCAATGGGAGAGATGAGTCTCTATATTGAAAGGCTAACTCCCTTTCATCACACTTACAACTAACCACTAGTCTAATTGTTTTGAAATAAAAGGGATAGAAGGGATTAACACTAACCTAATAAAGGTGATGCACTAATTTTAACTCCACAATACTACATTGAACTTTAACGATGAAAGGTGATTCACAAAACTTATCTCAACACCCAAGGTTCTCCTAACAAAAGTGTTTCAACATGAAGGCACGATGCCATGAATTTTTCAATGTGGATGAATAAAAGGTATGATTATAGACACTATAACTCTTATTTACACTTAAATACACAAAAAAAAATAACTACACTTCATGTGACATGTTATAAGTTAGATTACTTTCACAAAGCATGAGATAGTGAGATGAACACAAGGAAAGATAACTATCACTTGCCATTCAACCATGAACTACTTCACACACTTAGAAAAGAGATTGATAACTTAAAACTAGATTTAAATCTTGTATTCAAAGTAAAAATAAATACTCAAACTATTAGGTCCTCACCATACCATATCTAGATTGTGTACAAACCCAAAAGTGGCTACTTATATAGAGAATTGAGAAGAAAGAGAGGGGCATAGTAAAAGGGGACTAAAAAGTGCCCAAAATGAGTTAAAATAAGAAATTATTTATATAAAATTCCTAAATAGACTTAAAAATCCATTTTTTAATCTTCTGAAGATGTTCTAATCCTCCAAGTGGCGTAGGAGATAAAACTTAGCTTGACACATTCATCATCTTCTTGAAAACTACCCTTCCTTACATAATAAGAGTGATAAATGGACGTATCAATCATAAATTATCCATGAATTCCTTCATACATCCTTTTTTTACATCTATCTTGTATTAATAAACTCATTTGATCTGACATTTCATCATTCATATGCCTAGGTGTCTTGAGACGCCTCAGTTACCATGCCTAGCTTGGTCCAAGTGGCTTAAAACATGATTTCATACTTTTAAAGTAACTATATCTACATGGATGGCCTTAAAATATTTTATAATACCTAAAAAAATCCATTTTTATTCCTATAACAAGTCCCAAGCCTCTATTTTTCTCTTTAAGCTCTCATTAGGCCTATTTTCCTTGTAGCCCTAAAAACATGTAAACCTCCTTGTGTATAATGATTTAATAAGGATTTTTATTAATGGAGAAAATATTTTAAGACCCAATATCCCCTTAAATATTTATTTAAAATTTAATTTCTATATTCTAAGTGGAAGTCCCTTTTATACCTTTCGCTCTCCTTAATTAGGCCTCAATTTGGCTTCCTTGCCTAGAACCCTATTTTTCTACTCCATACCTCTCCCAAATATGTGAAATAACTCAAAATCATGTTATTAAATTTAAAAATGTTATAAAAAACATCCATGTAAAATTTGAGGGCTTGATACCCTGTTGAAGTGTGAGAACCATTAAATGGCTTTGCCACCTATTCTCATTTTAGGCATGTTTTAGACTACCTTGGAAAATGTGTTTTGTTTGTCTACTTCCAAATTATATGATTTTTTTTGGATTTTAAGGATTAAATAAATCTCAAGTGACCTCCTCTATTGGTTTTAAAGTTTTCCTTTGCTTGGAAACCCTATAAAACACTAAAAAACATGTAAAATAGTGCATTTATTGTAGTTTGTACAATTGTAAGTACATAAAAATACTAATGGAGGATATGATTGAAGTCATAAATAAAATTTATTAGTTTTTAGGAGAAAAATAAACCATTAAATGTAATTTATAATTTTATTTATCTTGACTGGTCACTACTAGGGTTCTAGGATGGTTTAGAGTGCAATAAATGCACAAGATTATAAGTTTGTTTCTCTTGAATGGTCATAAAGAATAGATCCTAGTTCTCTCTCCTAATTCCAAAAAATTGTAGTTAGGTTATACCTCCATCACCTCCAAACACCATTTATTCCCATGCAAAACCTCATGAAAGTTTTGAGTGTGAGAAGGTGCTCCTCAAGTTGCAAGTAGATCATTAGAGAGGGATATGAGCTCTTAGCCTTTGTTCATGTAGGTAATGGATATAAACCAAAAAATTATTACATAAGGTTGAATTATTGGTACCCCACTACCTCATCTAAAAACAACCTATCTTTATGCATTGGGTTTATGTTCCTACCAAGAAAGAGAAGACTATTCTTGAAGTGCAGTCTTACATGAGAGGAACTCAAAGAAGTTCTTAATGCCAAAATTGGCATTTTTCTTACTTTACCCTATTTTTTATGAATCTTATGTTAGGAATTATATTTTACATGAGTATTTACATTTTATATTTACTAAGAGGTAAATAGTATATTGTTGAGTTAGTTATTATTTGGTTACTTGAATATATTATTGGTAACAATATATTTGTATATAGTGTTTAGTTAGTGAGTGAGTCATAATAAGGATGTGAGAGATATTGGTGGATATATGATCTCCCTAATTATAGGAAATAGGTTTCCTATATGTATTTTTAATATCATGTATATGTTTGATCAAAATGAATGAAAGAATATTATAATGTGTTTTTAAATTATTTATCAGTTCTTTGTGCAGACTTTATTTTTACCAATATCTGGTCTTAGAACAGATCAATGACCTATTAAATATATGAAGGGGAAATTATACAAATCCATTTCTTACCTCGAGTCATGAGATCCTCTGAGAGTTAATCCTCATAGCTATAGGATAGATAGAGAGTATAATAAAAGATCATATTGATTAAATCTATATAGTATTTTTGTAAAGCTTACCTATGCATTTGTAGTTATCTCTTTTCTATAATTTCATTAAATGGTGTCATATATATGTCTTCTATGATCCAAGTATAGTCATTTCCATTTTATATTAAATCCATAGAATTTTTTAGACCTATTTTATTTTGATCAAGATTGAATTATGCAGTCTAGATGGAACTACACATTATTTTTACTTGTTAGATCTTCGCCCTTTCATTCAGATCTATATGCATATATGTACATGATCCATTTCTATTTTAGTGGATCTTGATTACATTTATTGTTAAATGAGGTAATGTAATTGATGGAGCAATGGTAGTGGACCTATTTTTCAATCAGTTATGACTTCCAACATATCATTACCAATGTTTTTTCTCTTATACATGTCTTGCATTCATTCTTTTTAAGGTCATGATCAGTGTGAAGTGTGACTAAAAGTGTTTGCATTACATTGAAATATTTGACATTCAAATTGGCCTCATGGAATGTCTCACCAAGGCCATGCACCTATACATCTTTTATATCAGATGACTTGGATCCATTATTACATTATGTGGATCAATGTCATTTGCATGGACTTGTTTGTTCGAGCTCCAACTACTCTATCACTCAGCCACATCTCCTCCTTGGTGGTCTCTACACATCAAAGTTGTAATTCGTGCACTCTTGAAAAAGGTCAAATTCATAAATTTAAGTTGAGTTTTTTTAATTTTATTTTATGATTTTTTTTTGCTGTAAAAACTTTATTTTTGTTGAGGTCCTTATTATTTTCAAATATAGGTTTAGCTAATAGGATTAGACTTATTTTAATTCAGATTAATAATAAACCATTCTTTTCAAAATCCAAAGTGTATATATATCAAAAGGTTAACAGTCTTTATTATATTGTGTATGACCATTAATATTATCATCAAGTCTTTTTTATCAAGTATGTTTACAAAGATTTTTAAACATGTCAATATATATATGTATCAATAAATTCATTAGTTGTGTGTCATCAAAAGAGTCATTTTTAAGTATGTCATTTCTTAAATTATTAAAAAATGAGTTTTTAAGAGTCATTTTTATATCAAAATTATCAAAATAAAAATCAATTTTTTGTACAAGGATGCATTCACTTATACATGATATCTAAACTATGGGGGAATTTTTTCTCAAAAAAGTTGCATCTGAGCTTCATGACTTCATCAGTTGAGTAAGTAGAAACCTAATAAAGGATGGAGGAAATGGAGGTTATAGATCCTCTCATCAATCACCAATGATGGGGACCCAAAATATTTGGTGACATATGTAGTATGGTGTGTTTTTTATAGTTTTCGTTATATATGTGTAAATAAGAACAAAAGTACATGCATGTTCAAATAATGTAATTTGTGTTCAATTCCAAACATAATTCCTTGATGTGAAAACATAGTGGATATTTTTCAATTATGTCATGGTGATTTCATAGAGGTGTCCATGGGAGTGAATGAAGTGCCTTGATAGTCTAAGTGACAATGATAAAGTGTGAAATGTTCTTGTCCTAGTGTGCTTGAAGTTGGCTTGGTTGATCTTCAAAATTTGTCAATTTAGAGATGATTAGAGATGAGTCTAAAGTATTGATAATATTAAATATATCCTATCAGAGGTCAAGGGTGATTAGATATCTTATGTGCATAAGTGGAATTCATCTGGTAATCCATACTTTTCATCTAGACATTTTGGGTCCGTCGGCAAAAAATCTTAGTAGGAAGTTTGATGATGTCATAATTTCCATGTGTGGATGAGTCAAGGGGATTTTTTCATATGGTTGTGATAAAATTAGTCCTAAGTTACTATGGTCCAATTCTCAAGTCATGTGGGTGTAAATTTGGGCTCTCGGGCATTTAGACAATGTTTTCTATGTCCAAATAGAGTCAAGTAAGGCATTTGGTGACATAATATCTTGTACATATAAAACTTTTAGGATAAAATTGATATATGGTTTGATTATCCTATGTGAGGAGATCATACGGTTTAAATTTTAGATCATGTGATTCAATAAAGCAAAAGATACATGGGCACAAAGTTGGTCCCTCAAATGAAGTGCTCTAAGTTTCAACACTTAGCCAAATTTGTAAAGAAGATCTAACAGTCTAAATTTCATTGCATCAAATATCAACGGTGAAAAATGAATCTTAATTGAACTTCATTAAATGTATAAGTACAATAAATATCGACTAAGCAATTTGGTGATGGATATATCACACAAGTGGACATTTAAAGAGGGAATGGTCATATGGGTTTGTTTAGTATTTTGCATAGTTTATATGGTTCAAATTTGAGAATATGCAAGTGAGTGAGGTAAAATATATGACTATGAAAATTTGGCCTTCTAGGTAGATAGCAATGGTCCTCATACTTAGTTGATTTTTCAAGAGATAAAGATCAGGAAAAAATGAAGATCCAACGGTTCACAAGTGATCATACATATTGATCTAATAATGCATATCAATTCAAATGGGTCAAAGTGTTTGATGGTTAATGAAGGTAAAGATCAAGCTTCTTATAAAATATTGATTGAGCATGTTTATTCTAGGATTTTAATATGTAGTAAGATGGTGCCAAGTGTTTGATGTTTAACATTGTGTAGAGCTAAAGATCAAGCTTCTTCGAAGGATCAATGATGAGCAGGTGTTTAGAATGATTGAGATCACTAGTGCATACTAAAATAAAGAGGTCAAAGTGATATTTTTATAGCATTGTTAAACAAGAACAATCTCAAAGATATCAATGGAGTGTATGTTGTCAAGATTACAAGATTCCATGAGATGAAGTCAACTATTCAAAGTTTAACATTTGGGTAGTGGCACACTATGAGTTAAAGTTTGAATAATATTTATGGTGTGTGTTTAATCTGAGATGTGAGGACACAAGATGATATCAAGATGATTGATATTTAATTATGACCATTTGAATTTGAATATTTGAATTAACAAAGGAAAAAACTAGTGCTCAATTTTTGTGTTATATCTTTCATTATGGTGTAAAAATAAAAATTGTAGAGTTCTCCAAAGCACATCTAGAAATATAAATTTAAAGTTTTGAAAGTGTGTAAAGTCAAATTTATGAAGGTTCAAATTTTATTGTGTTTTCATTTTTCCTCTACAAGTAACTTGAGAAGGATAATTGAGCTTTTAGTGATGTTGTTTCGATGTTTCATGATGACTTAGCTATTGCAGAGTGTTATAGAGTCCATGAATATGATTAATATGGCATTTAGAATCTTGACCTATTGATATTAAATATGAACAAATCTTAATAATGTGATTGTGTATTCATCCATAGTGTCCTTATGAACAAGTCTAATGTTTGAGTTGTTTGAGCTAACACAAAAGAGTGAAAAGATGATTATGATCATTTGAGGATGACTAAGGGGTCATGTAGAGTGGACCTATACATTTTTAAGTGATCCTATGTTTTTATTTTTCTTCTTTTAATACTAATGAGTTGAATAGGTCTCCATGAGACCTATAAGGGCTACAAAGGACTAATTGAAAGGTATAGTTGCTTAAGTGTGACCCGTGGATGCTATGGCTAACCTATATAGATATCATTGAGTTATGTCTTGATGTGATAGATTCCTTAAGTGTTAAGTCATGCTTATTGTCTGACCAAGGTGGTGGTGATCATGAATGCTCTATAAATAGTGAAACCAAATGTGATGGTTTCTAGACTAGTAAGAGGTGTGTATGTGAGAGAGAGTTATGGAGAGAAAGAGAGGGAGTGTGCCTAATAGATGATATAATGAGTAGATTATATTTAGGACTATGTGTATGATATGTGGTTCATCTTTATAATGTTAAAATAGTGCTCTTGTAGGTTGAGGATGAGAAAAAAGGTCTAGGGTGATCCAAAAGGATGTTTTGGATGCTTTGAGTGTGCAGAGTTAAAGAGAGATGATATACTTTGTATCTCCATTAGATTGGCAAGAAATAAGTGTTTAGGAGATGTTGTGTTCATATGTGTTGTTGTGGTTTCTCAACAACTAGGGGGTTGTATCCTCCTTATAAGGTAAAGCTTGTTAAAAGTTTAGTTGTTGTGGTTGCTTAGCTAGACAGGGGTTGTAGCACCTTGTGGGATTATAGTCTCACTAAATAAGGCATGGTAGTTCATTGATTTGTTGTATCTAGTCTAAATTAGTTCTTGTTATTATAGGATAGTAGTCCAATTGTAGGTTCTAGTGGGTTTTCTCCCCTAAGAGGGTTTCCCACATATGTCATGTGTTATGTGCTTGATCTTGCATTCTCTCTCTTGTTCATTAATATTAATGATATGCATGCTTCATGAAATGCTTATGGTGATTGATTAAGAGTTTGAAAGGATTGTAATTGAATTTGAATTATTTGGTCTCACTGATTTAGCCACCCCCTCTCAATGATTATACCTCTAATAATTGGTGTCAGAGTAAGTCCTTTGGTAAAGGCTTGATAGCTTGAAGGTGATCCAAGGTACAATATGGGTATTCATTAAGGAGGTTTCTCTACTAAGAAAGCACAAATGTTCAATGGATCCAATTATGATTTTTGGAGTGTAAGGATGAGGACCTACATCATGTCCCTAGGGTGTGACATTTAGCAATCTATTTTGGATGGTTTTTCTGCACCTAATATTCCTCCATCTAGTGTTGTAGATAAGAAGTTATTTGAGAACAATTATAAGGTAATGAATTTTATCACTTGTGTCTTTTAGATATTTATTACACCAAGGTAATCCATTGTACATTTACCAATTCAATGTGGGAAAATTTGAAGACTATTTAGTAAGGAGACTAAAAATTTAAGTTGGCAAAGTTGCAGACTCATCGAAGATAATTTGAGAGTCTCAATATGAAGGAAGAAGATTATGTGGCATATTTTCTATAGAGAGACTGAATTGAGGAATGCCCTTGAAGAACTGAAGATTGAGAAGAAGATTAACAATAATATTAAGTCACAAATCAAGGAATATGAGGATAAATTTAGTGTGTATGAATAAATAATGATTGAAAACACCAAGGATCATGAAGATATAGTCAACCATTTTAGTTGTCAATTAGAAATCCTATCTACAAGCATAAAAGCTAAAGAAGATGAATGTTCAAGGTATGTTTATGAAAATAAGTCTTTGAAATATGAGTTAGAGAAGTTTAAAAGTAAGGCAAAATCATTTGTCAAATTTGATAAGAGTTCTAATGATCTAGATAATCTTATAAATAGTCAAAAGTCTATTAGTGACAGATCTAGATTAGGTTTTAATGAAGAGTCCAAAGTTGCTTCTTAAGTTATCATTGTAAGGTGATTCATCCCTTGAAGGTTACAAATCAGTTAAGAGATGATGGTGCAAATAGATTGAAGACAAATCAGATCAGACAACCTAATGACATGAGGTATGCAAGATTCAATTATTATTATTACACATTTAATCAATTTGGTCATAGGGATAGAGAAAACAAAACACATGTTATAAATAAGTTTGCATGGAAATATGATGGGGGGAATGAGTAAACAGGTGTGAAAAAAGTGAAGTGATTCAATTGTCTTGATGTGGAACACTTTACAAATGTCCACACAAGGTTAAATAAGCTGAGTCCTCTTTAAAAAGAGGAGGTTGTTTTGTTTGTCATGACATATGACACATTGCAAGTTTCTATCCAAACAAGGTAAGACAAATTGTATTTCCATCAAGGGTTATTGTTTGATACAACTATGAGAAGATTGGTCACATTGCTAGATTCTACAAGCAAAGGCCATCAAGTCAAAATGAGTTCAATCAGGCTCCTAGAGTGCAAGGAAGAAGGAAAGTTAACTCATGGAAACCAAAGGTAGTAAGTATGAGTCATGATGGGTTTACTAGTCAAGGTAATATATTTACTATGGTGGAGAATGCTACAGAATTTAAAGAGTGTCAAGGGTTCTCATTGTTTGCTCATGTTGTGGATAAAGAGACTGAGCTCAAAGAGAGGAGCAAGGTACTGGTTGAGGCTAGTTCTAAGGTTAATATGGATTCAAGTGAACATCCTATTATTGTTGAATAAGTTTTATGCAAAGAAAATCAGTTGTTTATGCCTAGTGATAAGGTTCCAAACTACAAGGAAGTTTATTCATATGAAAAGGTATGTCATTAATCTTTTTTATCTCCATGTATTGTCAATTTAATCTTAGAAGAGAAGGAGAATGTTATAGTGGTTAAGCATGTTGTTTCTCTTAATCCTAAGAATAGAAAGAAATTAAAGTATCAAATGACCAAGGAGGAGAAGGAATATGAGGATTTGTGGACAAATCCCAGTTTCCCACTATTCTAGGACATTATTAAATAGGGTGTCTCTATTTATGCTTCTTAATAGACTCCTTTCAGTGGAGAAGTGTTGTATATACAGTGTCTATAGGGTTATAATGAGTGTTTCTAGGTAACCTAATGATATTGATGCAATGTCAATAATATTTTGATGCTCAAAAAGGTTTGTGCACTTCTTTTTGATGTGTTAGAAGGCAGCTTTGTGTCTTGATGATCATATTTGTGCCAATTGAAGATTTTTGAGTGCTCTTGGTTTTCTTAGGTTGGGCTTAAGGGTAAGCAGGCCTAAAATGGATTATAGGAGTTAAAATTTCCCAAATGTATGGAGGCTTACATTTTTTTCCATAATTGTGTGATGGTTACTTCTAGGTGTGCAATAATTTTTAGAGGAGGGTGTTGACCAGAAGGAGGTTTGTTGACCTTTTTTTGTTTTGAGATTCTAGGGTTTTGGGCTCTGATAGAAAATTGGTTTGCCTTATGATTTTATATTTAAGGCTTATTAATAGGTTGAATGGGTCAAATGGGTTTTCAAATCAAGCTTCATATATATTTGAAGTTTTGTGCTTTTCAAGTTATGCATGTTTGTGTCAAGATGGAGGCCTAATTGGCAAGTTGGTTTGTGAAGAAAGTATATTGCAGAAGGTGAGATAGGTTTTAAAAATTGGTGTGATTGAAGGGGAATATTATATTTCTCTATATATGAAATTTTATGTCTTTAATATGTGTCTACTGAAATATTTGGTCTTTGAAAGTTCTAGGGAAGGCTATAAGGAGTCTAGACAGGCCTGGTATGAAGATTTGATGTTTTTGTTGAGAATTTCCAAAATAGAAAGGCATGTATGTTTCAAATAAATTTATTAGGCTATTTTAAATCATTTTTCCTATTTTTTGAGTGTCATGAAGTTCTATTGGTGGTCCTTGAGGTATTTTGAGAGAGAAGGCTAGTAAGCACGTGTGGTGGTTCTTCATGGTGTGTGGAGATCTAAATATTATCAAAAGGTGAAAGGCTTAGATATATTATGTGGAGTCCATATTAGATGTTTTTTGGATTGTTCCATAATATTTTAGTGTTTTGTGAGTTCTTTATTCATTAATTATAGTGTTTGGTTGAAGACAGTGTTGGCATAGAGCAAGAGGAAATTGTCAAGGTAAGAAAAGGTTAGCTCAAGGTAAGGGGGAGTTTGTATCATATTTATAAGGTGGTCCTCTCCTTTTGATGGTATTTTTAGGTAATCAAGATAAATTTTTTCCCACTTTGTCATTGTGTCAAAGGGGGAGAAGATTCATATTGTGAAAGTGCTTGAAGAGAGAGGAAGGTGAGTTATATATTGTTTCATGATGGGTGTTGACATCATTGACAAAGGGAGAGATTGTTAGAGAGTTTTCAATTATGTCATGGTGATGTCATATAGGTGTCCATGGGAGTGGATGAAGTGCCTTGATAGTATAAGTGATAATGACAAAGTGTGCAATGTGTTTGTCCTAGTGTGCTTGAAGTTGGCTTGGTATATCTTCAAATTTTGTCTGTTTAGAGATGATTATGGATGAGTTTGAAGTATTTATCATATTCAAGATATCCTATCAAATTTAAAGGTTGATTAGATATATTTTGTGCATAAGTGTAATTCATCTAGTAGTCCATAGTTTTCATCTAGAAATTTTGGGTCCATTGGTATAAAATTTGAGTAGGTAGATTGATAATGTCATAATTATTATATGTAGATGAGTCAAGGGGAGTTGGTCATATGTTTGTGATCACATTAGTCCTAAGTTTCTATGTTCCAAGTCTCAAGTCATGTGATGAAGTGAAATCAAATATATGTTTGTGCAAAGTTGGGCTCTCAAGCATTTTGACAATGTTTTCTATGTTCAAATAGAGTCAAGTAAGTAGTTTGCTGACATTAGATCTCACACATATGAAATTTTCAAGAGTATATTGATATATGGTTGGATTCTCCTATGTGAGGAGATCATATGGTCTAAATTTTAGATCATGCAATTTAGCACAACAAAAATTATATGGGTGTAAATTAGGTCCCTTAGAAAAAAGTGCTCTAAGTTTTAACACTTAGCCAAATTTGTAAAGAAGATCTAACGGTTTGTGTTTCATCACATATAATCTCGATGATGTGAAATGAATCTGAGATCAAATTTTTTAAATTTATAAGTATAAGAAAGAGCCAAGTAATTATTTTGGTTATAACATATCCCACAAGAGTGGATGTTTTAGGAGTAAATGGTCATATGGGTTTGTTTAGTATTTTTCCTAGTTTATATGGTTCAAATTTTAGAACATGTGAGTGAAAAAGATAAAAGATATGACTGTGCATAGTTTTCCTTCTAGGTAGATAGCAATGGACCTCATACTTAGTTGATTTTCCAAGAGATAAAGATCAAGACCAAATGAAGATCCAACAGTTCACAGGAGATCATACAGATTGATCTAATGATGTGTATTGAGTCAAATGGGTCAAAGTGTTTGATGGTTAATGAAGGTAAAGATCAAGATTCTTATATAATATTGATGGATCATGTTTATTCCAAGATGTCAGGATGCAGTGAGATGGTGCCAAGTGTTTGATGTTTAACATTGAGTAGAGCTAAAGATCAAGCTTTTTCCAAGGATCAACGATGAGCAGGTGTTTGTACTGATTGAGATCAATGGTGTATATTAAATTCAAGAGGTCAAAGTGACATTTTTCTAGCATTTTTAAATCAAGAACAATCTTGAAGAGACTAGTGGAGAGTATGTGGTCAAGATTGCATGAGATGAGGTCAATTGTTTGAAGTTTAACATTTGGGTAGTGGCACACTATAAGTTAAAACTAAAATAAGATCAATGGTGTGTGTTTAATTTGAGATGTGAGTACATGAGATGATATCAAGATGATTGATGTTTAACTATGATCATTTGAATTTGAATATTCAAATTAATAAAGGAAAAAACTAGTGCTCAATTTTTATGTTATATCTTTTGATCTATATAGAATTTGCTCATGGTGTAAAAATAAAAATTATAGAGAACTCCAAGGCACATTTAAAAATATATATTTAAAGGTATGAAAATGTGTATAGCCAAATTTATGGAGGTTCAATGTTTATTATGTTTTAATGTTTGCTCTACAAGTAACCTGAGAAGGATAATTGAGTTTGTATTGATGTTGTTTTGATGTTTCATGATGACTTAGCTATTGGAGAGTGTTTTATACTCCATGAAGATGATTTGTATGGTATTTGGAATCTTGAACAATTGATATTTAGTATGAATAAATATTAATAAGTTGACTATGTATTTGTCCATGGTGTCCTTATGAACAAGGATAATGTTTGAGTTGTTTGATCTTGCATAGAAGAGTGCAATGATGATTGTGATCATTTGAAGATGACTAAGGGGTAATGTAGAGTGGACCTATGTATTTTTAATTGGTCTTATGTTTATGTTTTACTTTTTTTTTGTGATAATTAAGTGAATAGGTCTCTATGAAACCTATAAGGGCTATAAGGGCCTAATTGAAAGGTGTAGCTACTTAAGGGTGACCCATGGATGTTATGGCCAGCCTATATAGATGGAATTGAGATATGTCTCAATGTGATATATTCATTAAGGGTTAAGGCATGCTTTTTTTCTAACCAAGATGGTGATGATCATGAGTGATCTATAAATAGTGAAACTAAATGTGATGGTTTCTAGACTAGTAAGAGGGGTGTGTGTGTGAGAGTTGCAGAGCAAAGGAGAGGGAGTGTGCCTAGTAGATGAGTTGATGATCAAATAAGATTTATAACTATATGTATGACCTATGGTTCATTTTTTAATGTCAAAATAGTGTTCTTGTATGTTAAGGATGAGCAAAGACGTCTAGGGTGATCCAGAAGGATGTTTTGGATGCTTTGAGTGTGCAAAGTTGAAGAGAGTTGATATACTTTATATCTCCATCATATTTGAAATAAATAAGTGTTCATAAGATGTGTTTATAGGTCTTGTTGTGGATTATTAATATCTAGGGGGTTTTAACCTCCATTCATGGTGAATCTTGCTAAAATTCTAGTTGTTGTGGTTGCTCAGCTAGATAAGTGTTGTAGCACCTTGTGGGATTGTAATCTCACTAAATAAGGGATGGTAGTTACTTGATTAGTTTTATCTAGTCTAAATTGGTTCTTGTTATTATAATATATTATTCCAATTATAGGTTCTAATGGGTTTTATCCCCCAAGAGGATTTCCCACATATGTCATGTGTTATGTGCTTGATCTTGTATTGTCTCTATTATTCATTACTATGAATAATATGTATGCTTCATGAAATTCTTATGGTAATTGATTAAGAGTTTAAAATGATTGTAATTGAAGTTGGATTATCTAGGCTCACTGATTCACCACCCCCCCTCCTCTCAGTTATTGTACCTCTAACAAAATCACCAATGTAAGTTAGTTCATGAATTTTGAAAAGGTTTGTGGTAGATCTACAAAACCACCAAAGGTGAACAATTGATGGGTCATGTTCATGTTAAGGTTTATGGTAAACTTTATTAAAACCATGGAAGGAGTGAGCCTTTCTTTGTATCAAGGTCATGAGATAAATAGGGCATGCCATAGAGGTGAGAATAATGTAGGTGAGAGTGTGAATGTTTTTTCACCTTGTAAAAACTAAGGGGGGGAATGTTAGGAATTAGTTTTTACATGAGTATTTACATTTGATATTTAGAGAGAGGTAAAATTTATATTTTTGAGTTAGTTATTATTTGGTTACTCGAATCTATTATTAGTAACAATATATTCATATATAGTGTTTGGTTAGTTGGGTGATTACTAGTTTGAGTCATAATAGTAATGTGAGAGATATTGGTGGAGATTTGATCTCCCCAATTATAGGAAATAGTTTTCCTACATATATTTGTAATATCCCATTTATGTTTAATCAGAATAAATGAAATAATATTATAATGTGTTTCTAAATTATCCTAGTGTTCATATTTTTATGAATAATCCATTTTTACTAATATATTAAGGGTCTATACCTTCATCTTTCACCATAAAATATCCTCAGACTTTCGTATCACCTTTATCAAATCATTTTCTCATTACTTCTCTTTGTGATCTATGTGCGTCTTAGGATCGTTAGGCCTAGACAAGGATTATCAGTATTCCATATTTTATCATTGGGTTTAAGGGTTTTATGTAGATCACACTATCATTATGAAATATTATCAATATTTATACCTTCCCTCAGATGGTTTGGTCCTTAAAATCAAATAACATCCTTCACTTTCCAAGGCAAATAGGCCTATATATATATATATATATATATATATATATATATATATATATATATATATATATATATATATATATATATATATATATATATATATATATATATATATATATATATATATATATATATATATATATATATATATATATATATATATGTATGTATATGTATATATATATATATGTATGTATGTATGTATGTATATATATATATATATATAGTGCCTATGTAGGCAGGGCTTGGGTATCTATTGTGACTAGATACTCTAATCACTAGGTCTGAGGGTATAAATGAGGTATTATATAATAATAAACCATACTCAAATATTATTAATTTATTAAGAAATTTTCATATACCTTTACCCTTATCTAATCAATCAAAAACTCTCCTAAAAATAGGTAGTCTTGTAGATGGTTATTGTTGACTATATATGCAAGGTTTTAAACTTTGTTTAGTCATTTTGCTTCATGTTTCTTTGAATTATCATGACTTAAAATAGTTTCACATGAATTCACCATCACTTGGGATAGGTTCTAATGTATCATATTCATTATGTCCTCTCTTTATAAATTCATACCAACCTGCCTCTTCCTAGCAACCCATTGATGCTTCTTGGGATGATCTGACTGCATTCTAGGGGTTTTGGGTCTCCACCCTAAGTCATTGAGAATAAAAAATGACTTATTTAAATTTTTTTATAATACCAAATAGGCTCCAAACTCTTTTTTACACCTCTACCTTCTTTCTTCAATTTGAATCTTACTGATCCCTCTAGCAGGTCGGTAGGTGACCTATAGGGAAGTTTGAGTGCATTATTTGTTTGTAGGACTTTACTTTCATAACTTTGACATCTCAATGACTTATTGTATTGATGATAATATAGAAAATTTTCATAATGCACTCTAAATTCACTTATGACTTCACAACTTACAGTGTTCAAGGCTACCTTCTCAAAGTTGTAGGTGGTTATTTAGAGAAGAATTTGATCATGAGGTATGAAAGCTAGTCTTGAATTCTATCATGGAGATTTGAGAAATATAACTTCATAGGAGATTATTTCACCATCTTATATATTTAATTTGATAATTAATGACACTATCATACCCCTTAATCCAATAGCATATTCCTTCTTTCTCTTTTCTATACATATACAACTGTAGGTGGCTATTTGGTGATTAAAGTGTTAAGTCCTACACATTGACCTTATAAAACTTGGTCATGATATTTTGAAAGTGTAAAAAATATGAAGGATTATTATTATTATACTTAAAAATTTGGTAAACTTAAAATTTTTTACAACCTTCCTTTATTTCACTCTTATACTCAGTCCTATGTATATACATTACGGCTTGCGAACTCAGTTTCTTAACCATTTCTTAACATGCAACTGGTTAGATGATTTCAATGGTTTGTGACACTTCATATCTACACTGAGCTATGATTTAACCCTAAATTTTTTCTTGTTTTTATTATTTGGTTTGATTTCAAAATAAGGACCTACAAGTCTAGGGCCTATAGGTCTCTATTTGCTTACACATGCTTCAAAGACAACTTCTTGAGCTTTTAGACACTTTGGTTTTGTATCAACATTTTTATTGATGTCTAAACTTTTTAATATCTTTTATAATTTCTTGATAAACATCATGCCATCTTCAACTTGTCTTTTCATTTGTACGTATTATATACATAGTTAGTTTATGCAAGTTCTATGTGTTGATAGTTGGAGTCTCTCATTCACTCATACCTTGTTAGTGATCCTCAATGGAATCAGTTAGATTTAAATGAGTATAAAATAGTTCAAGGTACATTTCAATGTTGGTAAGATGCCTCCAACATAGACTTGGACTCATGAATGTATAATTGTAGGCTTGCAGGCCTGTGTATGACTGAACACTTTATGACTCTTATTTTAGGGAATAATTGGACTATTATATTCATTGTCCCATACTTCTAATGGTAAAATGGTTTATTTTAACCTTATAATATGATTTATCATTTATATTTGAGACAAATTGGCAATCAAACACGTAGAAGATTGTTTATACATTGAAAATGTTTCCAAAGACCAAGATACTTGAAGATTATGGACAAGAATCACATGTCAGGGGAATAACACATGAATTATATGAATTTTAGGGATATTCCATGAATTAAATCATTTGAAATCTGTGAAGATGACAAATATCTCAGATAGACTAAAATAACCTTACAGTATAATGATAAGCCCACACAATCAATAAACTTTTCATTTTGGTGAAGACACTTCATTGGAGATGAACTAGCTGATGAAACTACCATGGAAATAATATATTTGACCTCTAAAAACATCCCTTAAAACCATTCTTATCCATCAAATTATGAAGTGGAGAAACATAAGTAAAATCAAACCTTATTTTAATGGACAAGACATAGTGACCTGTTGTCACTCTTAATGATTGTTCATAAAGGAGGGGCCATGAATCTACAAACCAATGCCATTAATTTTAATATTAATAGGACCCATAATAATTTCCAAAGTTTTATCTCATAAATCTCTCTCTCTCTCTCTTGGCCATACTATTCACTTGAATTTTGCATTTTTGAGCTTATGAAGGCAATGATGGAGGAGAGAGAATGTTTGAAGTATCTGTTCAACTTGAAACTTTATCCAAAGCCTAAAACTAATCTATATAATCCTAAGTGACACTTTAAAAACATTTTCAACTAAAATATGATCTTCCAAGTCTATGCAAGTGCCCAAAAGTACTTGTAAAGTGGCATTTTACTCATTTTAGGCATTAAACCTATAGTTTTAATAGTCTATGACCATACCTAAACATTATATGACATAAGGTACATTTTATAACCTTATTTAAATATTTTAATTTTAATATAGTATGTACAACTCCTATAAATAAGCCAAAAGGTGACCAAAATGACAATTTTGTATATAATAATCAAATAAAAGGTTAATACATGATATTATGACCTTAATGAAACATTAATAACATTCTATAATAAATATAAACCATGTAAAACTTTAGAACACACTTGAAAACACCAAGACCTCATAAATGACCCCTAGGACTAGACAACTATACATAAGACCAAACCTTGGTCAAGGCTAGACAAGGACAAATATGACCAGATGGAGGAAATCTAGGACCATTTAAGACCATAACAAGACCACATACAAGTTTTGACAATCCTATAAAAGTTTCAACCTAGAGGGGTTGACCAATTTTGACTTGGGGTCAAATTTTGGTCAACAAATTAACAATTCATAGGGGTAGCATGTCTACAATGCTAATTGAGTCACCCTTATAAATTTAAGTATGCTACAAACTAAAATTAACATGCCTATAAAGTCTTAAAATTCACACCAAACCACACAACAAAATCAAACACACTATGCTAAAGACATTTAGGTAAAAACACACACAAAATACTCAAAACAATACACCTAACTAATTATGTACAGACCTCAAAACATGTTTAAAGTGATTAAATAGTTCTTCTTGATTCAACCAGGGTCAAAAAGAAACATAGATTCTTTATGAGAACAAATCACCATATGATGGATGTTTTTCAAAGAAAATTTACTTATGAAGGTGATCATATTATTTACCATTCATGAGTCCTCTACTAGCTACAAGTGCATCACTTGAGAATACTTTGAATGGCCCATTTAGATCTCCTTGAAGTCTACTTGCCATTGCATCCTACATGATCTCTTTCATACTCATTTTATGCTTCTTAATTTTCTTCTTGGGAATCATGAAACCTTTTTTAACTTCACCTTCATTTAGACTATGATATGTTTAATATCTAGAGGCATCAAACTTACCTTCTTGCTAGGAAAACATAGCTCTAAGTGCATCAAGATCAAACTAATTCTTATACTACTCCTCAATCATGTAACCTCTACCTTATCATGATTGCATTCCTCTAAGGTTGTATTCTACTTGATAGTGACTTGACACTCCTCTTTTTGTTTATTAGGTCCACTAATGACCTTACCATCAAGCCCATATTCCATTTCAAGTAGGGTAGGCCTACTTATTAAAACTCTTATACTATGGCATGTTACTGCTACCATATATAATCACACTCTTCTTAAGTAGGAAAAATTAAATCATCTTCTTCATTACCATGCTCTAACACACTTGGAAATGCATCATCATTATCATCCATATGTAGAAAATAATTACCCCATTCAACTCATTGAAGGGGATCATCAAGACTTACCTGTGGATGTTCATCTTCTTCTTCATGTATAGTGTATGTGCCAAGACTCATCTCTTTAATGTACTTTTATGGATTAAACCCATGTTGATTAGCTCCGTGCTCATCAAGATATAGGTTAGCTATGTCATCAAGAGGTGTTAGAGGCTATTGATCACTAGGATAGTCTCCATCATTGATGTTGAATTTTATGTTTGAAGTATTAGGCACATATGGCTCCACATGAAAATTATCTAAGGGTTTAAACTTGATAGAAAACTTAGCACCACACCTGGTCGTAAATGCCATGTAGGACCAATCTAAATTCAAGTACCCTCTAATCTTGGTAGTGAAGTCCCTTGACAAGCAAAGGGAAAAGTGAGGTGGAACATATACAACCACCACATATTGGGAGATAGAAAATTTATGACAAGCATGGAGAGTGAGCTAAAAACTTTTAATAATTTCAACTATCTTGGTATTTGATCCATCTAACTGTAACACCCCCTTGGAATGTGACTCATACTTCAACTTCAACTTGTCTACCACTTGTTTAGGCATGATGGATGACCTTAATCGACTATCAATCAAATAATTGTGTACCAATTAATATCCAATGATTATAGAGAGGTATAATGGATGATTTTTATCTTTCCTTTCAGATTTGATTGGCTATCCATCTTTGGTCTTCAACTCATTTATCAAAATTGCCCCTCTTTCACTAGGCTTCCTAGATAATTCATTGACTTATAAAGCTCATTTTGGAGTAGGTATCTTTGACCAAGTATAGATAGTGTTTCCTACATTGATATACTTACATGAATCTTATTCATCTACTCCACAATATTCATAGGAGAGTTCCCAACCCTGTCACATCATTTAGGAGCTGTATCAATACCACTTGCTTGTGTAACTTGATGTGTAGGAGAAGGCATAGAAGGGGATCTAACACTATAAGTTTTCTATTTACCTCAACCATGGGGGTTGAATTTGGCATACCTAATCCTTGATGTGTTTGAGTTTTCACATTTGGGCCACTATTTGATCCTTTTACTTCTTCAATTGCTCTCTTCTTTCACCTTGTATTTGTAGCTATGGATCTTGAACCAATATTGGGATTACCTTGATAGTTGAATACACATGAGTCTCCTTTAAGGTAATTCATAAAAACAACATTTTATTGAGCCTCTCCTTCATTTTTATCTCCTCCACCAAACATCTCCTCTTGATTTATGGAAGTAATTATTCCCCATTGAGCCATATAGGCTTGATTAAATGCATCATTTATGTAAGCGGAAGAGTCATGAGTCTAGTCCCATGAAGGATGCTCTCCATTGTCTTGTAAAAGGTAATTTTGGATAGTTAAAAGTTATTTATAAATATAAGTAATATTCTAATTTTTTCCATATGTTACTTCACTTGAGTTATCTCCCCTTGTCCTTGATATTGACCTTGAAAATGTTGTCTAAGATCTTGGTAAGAATGGTATGGTTGGAAAGGGCCTTGAAAAGACATCCATTGCTATTTTTGTTATTTAATCTTAATATTTTTAACCTCTTATCTAATATCCTTGGCCCTTAATCATGTTTTCCTCTTTTTTCTTGCTTGGTTGATTATGAACAACTTGCTCATGTTTGGGTGTGGGAATATGAGCAATGTTAGGCATAGGACCTTGCACAATAGGAAACAAAGGCATGGGAGGTATATGTAATATATTTACATCTTGAATAAGGTATTTATAAAGGCTACATGAAGGAAGCTTTATAACTTCAAATTTGCCAAGGTCAGCATCTACCTTTGACAACTTGTTGGACTATGAGTCCCACTAGACATGTCAAAAATTTTATCAATCAAATTTTCACCCTAAAGGAGGTATACTCCAACCTCCTTCAATTTGATGCAACATGGAAACATATCTCAAATTTTGGGTGACATATAAGAGAGATGAGTCTCTAGATTGAAGGGATAACTCCCTTGACTCACACCTAAAATTAACCACTAGTATACTTATCTTGAAAGAAAAGGGATATAAGGGATTAACACTAACCTAATAGAGGTGATGTACCAAGTTTCAGTCCATAAGACTACCATGAATTTTCACTATGAAATTTGATTCACAAAAATGACCTCAAAATCCAAGGTTCTCCTTAAAAAAATGTTTCAACATGAAGGTAAGATGCCATAAATTTCTCAAGGTAGATGAATAAAAGGTCTAATTATAGACACTAGTACTCTTACTTACACTTAAAGACACACAAAAACAACTAAATACACTTCATGTGAAATTTTAGAAGGTAGATTACTTGCACAAATCATGAGAGAGTGACATGAACATATTGGAAATTCCAAGTTTGAGCCACAAAGGACTAAAGGTAGAGATATTGAACTACCCCTTCAACTTTGATAACATTTATTTAGTATTTCCACACTCCTAAATAGTAGTGAAAACATGCATCTGGGTGGATTAAAACATTATGGTCATGGAATAATGTGTAACTTTATTATTTAGACATGTTTGAAGAAATGGACTTGGACTTGGAGGTCTCCAAGGTGGAAATGTCAGTTGGAAGACAAAAACTTGTCTCCTCACTATAAAAAAGTTGTATTTGAAGACCTGTAATTATAGTGTGTGCCACAGATTCATCTCCAAGGGTACATAAACATGATACAATGTGTACTTAGATGAATTTGACACACACATGAGGGTTCTTTTATTTTTTCCAAATGACTCATAATTTACATTTACACATGTTTTAAGTTAGGTAAAAAACTACAATTTTCTTGTATTGGGAAGGGCATTCTTGAGGCTATAATAGGTAATGGATATCTTGACATATAATGATCAGAGGTTAAGTACCTAGTCATATATGTTATCCACCACCTTAATGTGTTTTAAGTTCTAGTTTCAAGACATGGAGCTCCAGAAGTGGAGATATCAAACTAGTGTAGTTGTAATAACATATATCACCTCGTAGTCATGCATGAAGATGTTTTACTTGATAATTTTTAATGTCATAGGGAAGTGATTCCCTATTTTACAACATAATCATCCTAACATTGTAATAATAATGATTTTTTTGTTCTCTTTCCTTGTTATGGGGATGTTTTTATAAACAAATTGTGTTGAGATTATTTGATTGTGTGTGTGTGTGTGTGTGTGTGTGTGTGTGTGTGTGTGTGTGTGTGTGTGTGTGTGTGTGTGTGTGTGTGTGTGTGTGTGTGTGTGTGTGTGTGTGTGTGTGTGTGTGTGTGTGTGTTTGTGTTTAGTGGATATATGATGAGAAGAGAATAAATGGCCAAGCTGTGTGCAATAGAGAGTGAGAGAATAAATTTTAGGACAAAAACAAAATATCTATAACCACTAAAATTTCCAAGGCCTCAAGAAACATGAGAACTACAATCTTTCACTACTTTAAAGGGCCAAAGAAGAGTCTCTAAAATAAATGAAACAAATATATGAATAAGGAAATAACACATCACTTCATGATTTATTGACACCATTTGCATAATAAGTTAAGGAGGAATTTTTATTTTCAAGGGTGAATATGTTAGCTATCCACATTAAAATAGCGATAAATGGTGTAGCCCAATCATGAGAGGCACTTCATACTAATATATGACTCTATCTAAAAAAATTACTATTTTATCCCATATAGTTTTAATTTCAACACATATTGAAGGATTGAAAGTTATTTTTAATAGTTACATGAAGGAAATATTAAAGATGATAATATCTAAATATGGACATACAACCATCAAATTTAGTTTTTCAATAAAAATGTGAGCCAAATTGTACATGGAAATATGATCACCACAAAATGTGAACACACACACACACATACATACATACATACATACATATATATAAGCCATAAAGACATACAAAATAAGAATATACTAAAATGTCAAGTGAATGCCATATAGGCATAGAATGCCAATAACACATACATTACCATATAGGCATACAAAAAATTACATCATCTAATAATGTAATAAATTTAGGTGAATGTCATATAGGCATATAATTCTAAAAATACATACACATCCATATAGACATACAAATAAGTACATCATCTAAGACATCCTAATCATCAAATAGTCTCCCTCTCTTTGCCTTCCTCAAAGAAGACTCTCCTTAGGATGCCCTACTTATAGATGGAGATACCTTAGATGCCTTATATTCCTCCAAGGTCTGACTGCAGTTCATTCTACACCTATATATTGCATGTAGATTAACATGTTCATATAAAAATATTATTATAAAATTTACATACTAGATATACAACTAAGTTCATAAATTAATTTTAAACTAATACAAAAATATTTTAAACATGCACTAACCACAATCTCATGGTCATGCTCATTATACATCTGACACTTAATAGGTTCAGTGACAGGTCGATGTGCATGAACATTTATGTGAAAATGGTAGAAAACATGAGAAGGTACCCTACTAAGAATTTGAATGGGACTATCAGATGTCATTAAATAACCTTGCATACAAAATACATTCACGTAAGTTATATTTTCCAAAGTATAGAGTAAAATCATTAAAACAAATCTATATTTACAATTCAAAATTACAAGACAACATGTAAGTCAATGAGTGACTATTTATATGGCATTATAGCATCAATGCTTGCATCTGTCTTAGCCCATAAATATGGAGTCTCCACTATGGTCATCATTTGAACAAATAATATATGAGTCTTATTTGAGTGTATGTTACATCCTGATTATCTCACTAAACTAATTTACCTAATTATTCATGGATTAATATGGTTGTTAAATTGATTTGTTACTTTTTAACTAAATTATTAAGTCATATGTTATTATGGGATAGATATATGTTACTTAGATTTCATGAGTTCATTATTATGAGATGGCTAATTATAAATTTTATACATAATGATTACGTTACTTTGTTATTATAGCATTATTTTATATCATAATGTATTTGACTAACTACCTTCTTGTCATGACTTGGATATAGTAGAATTCAACCTTTAGAGCATGATAGAGAGAGAGCATCATCGAAGAGGGTGGCATAGATGGATATGGTGAAGGATGATAGAGGAATTGCTAAGGCCACTGCACACACCATATTAGATTAAAAATGTTATATGCAGTGTGTGTTTGAATTTTTAGATATTACTGTGTTTTAAATGTTAGTACATAGTTATGGAATAAATCTTGTTTGAGATTGCATTTTTTTATTATATGTGGACTCAATGCTTGATGTGTAGTAGGATTACATAAGGTTACTTTACTTTTGTTTGTCTATGATTTTTGAAAGTCAATAAAATAAAATATATCAAATTAATATTATATATAGACTAGTATAATGTCTTTAAAAATGTTATTGAATGTTAGGCTTACTATTATTGATATTCGAGAATATCAATATAAGTCAAGTTATTAAAATAAAGTAAGACATACATATAGCCTATATACACTAGTAATTGAATAAAATAGTTATGCTGTTATAATTGGAATTAATAATTAATTTATCTATCTTTTTGATAGAGAGATAATTATTTATATACGTTAATAGAGGAAGTTGATTATCCTAAAAATCCAAGCCTAGTCTTTGATTGTCATGCATAAGACTACATTAAAATTAGAAGTATACTTATCATTATTTAAATGATTAATGTGGAATTGTTTAGTGGATATAATTGGGTTTTATAATTTATGGATCATGTAAAAATCATTAAAAAAAATAAAAGTTTAATAATATTAAAGAAAGTTCGGATGAGAAAGAATCAGGAATTTTGGTGTGTTTAATGGAGAGATAATTATGGATTAGTTGAGTTTAAAGGAAAATTTGGATATTATGCATGGACTAATAATTGATTGAATATAGGAATGCAAAGTTTTAATGTAAATATATTGGTGAGAATATTAGGATAAGAGGAAGTCATGGAACAGAAAAAGGGACACTGAAGAGAAAGTATAGAGTAGTGAAGCAAAAAGGGTTTCAAGGTATTTGAGTTTTTGAGATGGAAGAATTGAGAAGGTTGGTATCGTTATTCAAATAATAAAATAAATTATGTGTATGATTATGATTCTTAGGGTAAATAAATTATATTTTTGAATGGATACAGGCTTAGCCTGTGGATGGCCCAGCCATCCACAAAGCTAACCCATTATCCCCAAATCCTATGTTTTTTATTTAGAACTATAAGGATGTTAAAACTATAGGGTTAAATGAAGTTTTAAAAATAAATGGAATATTTCCCTAGTTAAGTAAAATCATAACCTAAGGGAATAGTTTACATTAAAACAAAGAATGAGTTTTGTTAAAACATGTTATACCTACATACTCAGTTCAATAAGTATGCAGATATAATATGAGAATAGTGTGTTATCCTTATTTTAAAAGCTATCAACTGAGTTAATAAATGTTAAATGGGTTTTTATATGGGGAAAATAGGTATACTATTGTTATATTGTGAAGATATCTTGGTGACAGTCGAATTTGAGTTGACCCTGAATATGAGATGAATGAATTTATTTATTTTAAATCAATCAATATAGGTATAGCTTAATTATATTTGTTGTGGTAAAATATTTAGAAATAAGATGATTTTATACGTATATGTACTTGGGTTATACTTAATTTAAAACCATGAAAATGTTGAATGGGTTTGAAATGGGTTTTTCTATGTTACCAAGATAGGAATGAAATTGTTTTGGGAACACATAAGATGTGACTATCACTATAAAATTTGTGTACCATATGTGACAAATAAACATAAATATACTATATCATATCATTTAAATTGGATTTTATAAAAAATATAGTATGGATATCTATACACAATCTGTGTGTGTGTGTGTATCTGAACGATATATAAAAAATGTATTCTATAAAGTTGAGCAAGTATATATATATATATATATATATATATATATTTACATATACTTATAATTTGAATAGGGAATATATATATATATATATATATATATATATATATATATATATATATATATATATATATATATATATATGTATGTATGTATGTATGTATGTATGTGTGTGTGTGTGTGTGTGTGTGTGTGTATGTATGTATGTATGTATGTATATACATATATATTTGTGTGTGTGTATACATATATATAACTATATATGTATACATACATATACACACACACACATATATATAAATATACATATATATGTATATACATATATACATTTATAAATACATATATATACATGTATATATATATATATACATATACATATATATATATAGTAGTCACATAGAATTTTAGGATAATGTTTTCATATAAACACAAGTCTATTATTTTAAATGCTACAAAAGTATGCATATGAACAGTCTATGCATAATAAAATATGAGTGTATATACATACATCAACGAATAGTGTAAATAACTTTATACAAAATTTATATTGTGTACATTTATAAAACTATAAGATTATATGATTTTGAGTAAGAATGTAAGGACTGTGTGAATGTGGAAAGAGTAGTTTTATATAATGAATTAGACTTCTAATCCAGGAATTATGAAGTTGAATAAGTTATTGGCTAAAAATGATAACCATGAGCATTTGATTTAATATAGAGCATAATTCATTGTGTTAACAATTATTGACTATTATCCACTGTATTTGATAACTTAGATCAATGTATAAATGACTTAAAATTGGGGAAATAGCAGAAAAATGAGATTTGAAATGAAACTGAGCCTAGTTGGAATCATTATTTTTGATGTTACATAATGAAAATATGGGTTTTGGTAATATTAATACCCTATTTTTTCTCAATTCTTTCTCATGAAATTTATTATCCTTTAGGCTTTAAAATAATAATGAATAAGTTCTATTAGTAGGTCAGAATATTAATTGTGAAGTTAATTATATATATATATATATATATATATATATATATATATATATATATATTATGGGATTTATATAATAAGATCATATAAATATATGAAATATACGTATAAGATAACCTAGGTCCTCCTATACATGTATAAATTATATTTATAAAATAGGTAGTGTGCCTATAGTTACAGTAGTGACTGATTAGTTAAGTCATGAAATATCGAAGGATAGGGAACTATAACTATACAAACGTAAGCTAAGTTCCTTAATGGATGAATAAATATATGTATAAAATTTACTAAAAATCATTATATAAGTTATGATTGCTAGTTTATATTGAGTAGTATGAACTTTGTATTATCAAAATGATAAATTTGTACATTAGCATTTATTTAAGTAGATTTTTTGGAATGACTTGTATTTTTCCCATTTGGTAAATAAACTTGCTTTTCATAAATAGTTTTTATATGATGAATGATATCAATACTATTCATTCATATGTTTTATGGACTAAATATATGTATAGTAATTATTTGTATAATTAGCATGTGTTTAATCTTGCTAGTATAGTTACATGAACCTATTGGTTATAATAAACATTAATCAAATTTAGCATTGTTGAGTTTAACTAAGTAGTGAGATGGAATCAATTGACTTAGCTAATATCTCCAATTCCTTATGAAGGTAATATGATCAAGTGGTGTGTATGAATTTGACTGATCCTAGAAATCGTATGTTATTTAAAAACTTTGGCCAAATTAATGTTTAGATAGAAATTGTCATTTCATATGTATGATATACATGTTTATGAAATATCATGTTTAGAATGTATTTCTTTATGGTACACATAATTTAGTAGAAATCTTACCACAAATGGGTACTAGCATGTCTCTCTGGATTCTTGCACCATCACTATCCACCCATCCATGAAGGGAGGTCCGTTCCTTGTTTAGGGGATCGATGATCCATGGTTGGTGTGGAAAAGTGATCAGATGATTCTCTCCCTCTCCACTACAATACTTACTTGGATACTACACTTGAGATTATCATAGATATAGGAGTTAGTGTGACTCGAGCTCTATGGAGCATTGTATCTATTTTTGTACTTATATTAAGGCATCATACCTGATGCAAATGTAAGTGATTATTATTTTACACTAATAATAGAGGCTATATTGTTATACTAGTCATGGCTATATTTTATTATGATTACTTTCCTTAAGTAGTTATGATTGTTTACATAAGTCGCTAGTGATCAATAAATATAGTTGTACATGTTTACCTAAGTTTGATATACTTAGTTAGTATGTTGAAGATCACTAATTAGATTCCCATGGTGTAATCTAATGAAATAATAAGTCTTTCATAAATTTTTAAAAAAAACTATTACTTTATTTTAGTAAGTCCCTATGGGGATGTTACATTGTGGTATCATATTTGTGGCTCAAACTCTAGGACTTAATGAGTTTGTTAATTTTTTTATATTCTTCTATTACCATAATGAATAATGTTGTGAGAAAGAGCATCAGGTGAGGCTCTTGTTGTCACAAAATATTGCACCCTAAATGAGGTTATTCAAGCCTCCTCTAGATTTTAGCAACATTAGAATACTTCTAATTATGTGGGTTTACCTATAGTATAAGTAGACCTATAGGTTTAAGGGCTGCCTCCCTGAATTGATCTTAAAGTGATTTTCACCTATGCTAAATGATTTCTTGTGGGAAAAAGGAAATATTTATACATGAAATAAATCTACTAAAATGGGGTGATACACCATAAGTATATCCACAATGATATCATACTTATTTCACAAAGAAATAAGACCTACAAACTAGCTTCAAAGTCCTAAGGTGTTCTAACATAAGTATTTCAAGATAGAGGTGATATTCATGAGAAAACTCAAGGTAAATAGACCAAAAATAAAACTAATGAATCTAAGGACACTTGTACACTTAAAGGGAGACAAACACACTATCTAAACTCTATTCGACCTGTTAGAATGAGAACTCCTTATACTAGACATGAAAGGATAAGGAGAAGCATGGATAGAATCACTAGAACTCACCATTCATCACTTTGCACACTTGGACAAGATGTTTGTGAACTAAAAACCATATTTTTTATATTTTCAAAGTCAAATTACAACATAAAACTAGTATATCTTTGCCATACATGGTGTGGAATTAGTCTACAAGAGCCAAAATGGCTAGTACTTATAGAATGTGAGAAAGGAGAGAAAAGAATGAAGTCTAAGAGTCACAAATCCACTTGTCAAACCAAGATAAGGAGATATTTTTGTAGGATAATTGATTATGGAATATAACATGCAAGGTATTTATGGAAAAATGTCTCTCCAAGTATGAAACTCCTTCAGATATGGTGTAGGACTCTTCAATTTCTTGCTTAGAAATTATCATCACTTGGCCTTCCTTAAATGTGCCATAGTAGAATATGGATATATGACATCATTTAACTATGAGGGAGGGGTTAGAAACATTCTCCAACATGCATTGGATGTGTCCCTAATCATCAATATTCTTTTGGCCAAGTGTTCTCACTGCCTACAATCATAATCACTCTTCTTTCACTAACCCATCACACTTGGCATCAAGGTGGTCTTCAATTTTATAATCCAATCCATACAGATGGTGATGTGACACTTTTCAAGATTCTTCATGTCTCTAGATCCATTAGGTAGACTTTAAAAGGCCCCCCAATTGAAGTTATCACCTTCTCACTTGATGATCACTCTCTATTCATTATGCCAGTTTAGATTGGCTAAAGTGAAGATGATAAAAGAGATACCCATGTGATTTGATAAGATAATAAATGAATATTAGGAGTTATTTTATGTCCCATTATACCTCCCAAATTTATCCTCATCTTTTGAAACCTTTTTATACCTGTAAAACACAAAAAACTATCAAGAAAAGTAGTTTTTTACCTAGTTCATACAAATAAGGTAGAATCCAAATAGATGGTAATGGGCCTTGGGGAATATTATACAATTTAAAATTAATTTCTTGATCAAACTATCTCATTTGGATGCCTTTCCTTCTTCATCTTTCTCATCAGGTCCTTATCAAGGGTTTTAGAGGGTTTTAAGTAGTTTTCACCCTTAAGGATTATTCATAAATTTTTGACACCTAAATCCTAAAAAAATACACAAAATTCAAGTTCAAACCACTATTAAACACATCCTATATTCCCAAGTTCCCATTCTAAGCATACGTGTAGGAGTGAGCTTCCAAAGTTTCCTTCTTGAGTTTTACTTTGCATTTGCATCCCATGTTAGACTCCTATGCCAAGAAATGAATTTCTTAGGTATTTATATGAATTATAAAGGATCACACACCTTATAACTCCCCTTAAAGGTTATATAATTCCTTTTTATGTTCATTATACCCTATAAGAAGTGTTATAACTCCTTTAGGTAGTAGGACTAGTCTAGGTCTAGTAGGACTTGTCTATGTTTGACGCTTCACCACTACCTCTGAGTGATTATTCATGTTTTTTATGAATTCCCTATGTTTCCTCATACTCAACACATATTAATACATATCCTTTAAGTTATTCCATAGTCTATAACTCATCTCTCTAACGTTTTCATGCAAAGTTTATAGGATATAACCTTCTTGGAATGCCCTTTATCTGAGACATATTAAAGGGCACTTCCCTTATTGTCCTAGACAAAATGAATGTATGAGAGGATTATGTAAGTGGTGAGTATATTTTTTATAATATTTAAATGTTAGGATACAACAATATCACCTTCAAATCTCAAAAAAACATAAGATAGACTATGAATAACTCACTGACTGTAGGGTTTACAAGTATGGACTATAGGTGTGTTTGAAAACCCACTCTATGCTCTATTTTCATGTCATAATAATCATGATATAGTCATAATAACTTTTTATTAAGTTATAACCATGCCTAATTCTCATGTTTCATTGTCAACTAAAGGTTCCCTCACCTTTTCTTGACTAGGCAAGACTGGGAGACTGTGTTTTATATTTCCTTGCTTAGAAAGTGACATACTTGTAGGTGAATATTTTGTACTAGACCTTATATCATTTCCATAAGACCATTATTGAAATATTTTGGGCCATATTATAGTAATTTAGGTCTATTATTACCATGTTCATGTCATGCCAACATCAATACCACCATGTTTTAGCTCACTATCATGCTTCATTCCAACTGTAGATGTCCATTTTAGACCAAAAGGGGCTCTTTAGGTAGTATTTTGGGTCAAAATCCTATATTTTAACCTCTATGAATGTCCTTGGATCTATTGTTTTTATTTTCACCTAAATAAGATCACTTGAAATGAGTATATACTCCTTACTTTCTAAGAGCTATAAGGTCACTCAGAGTTTAAAGTATTGTAGAGAAAATTGACATTCTGGAGTGTAAGAATGTCAATAATTGAGCCTTATTTTACATCACTTATGGGACCAAACACCCACTTTTATTTTCTAATCTATTACCCCTATATGAATGCTAAAATATAGGATAATTCACATTCATCTAGACTCCCTATCACCTCATCATATGGGAGCATCAAAAGTGGACAAGGCTCTATTTTAGAGATTTTAAGGTAACTTGTCCCTAAAAATCATTCTCCACAAATGCATATGACCATCAAGGATTCATACCACTCTATGACCTTATTATTGATTTTTAAGGCATCCATAAAGTCCTAAACTCTATTAAGGTCTCAAAACATGTTCAAACAGCTCCATGATACATTATCAGGTCTCTATGAGAGCCACCTATAGGTGAACATGCAATATACAAGGCAGTGAAGGTAGAGCATGGAAAATTATGCATAGTTTATGGTCATGTGATCAATATTAGACCTCTATAAATTCCTCAAACTAATATCTTCAACCTTGAAATACTTTAAACAAGTCAAATGTGTCTATTCTAATGTGATCATCTCCTATAAGATCACTCATAGGTGTCTATTAGACTGTAGGACAGTGTGTAGTTTGTCTTGATAATCACAGTATAACATATACCATTTGAAAAGTATAGATTAATTTCATATAATAAGAGGGTTTAAAACCTCTTAAAACTCTTCATTTTCTCTCCATGGATGTTATTCAAGCCTTCATACACCTCATTGTATGTGACAATCATTAAAAGACTAAGATTGGAATGAGAGAGGATTAAAAATACATGGTGAGCATGAAACAAAACATATCATCTTCCTATGAAACCGCTATAAGGAGACAATAAATTTTGTAGCTGATAAATCTACCTGCAACTAGCAATGGAGATCTCAAACTACAACTTGAGATGTTTGGCTCATCAAATCACCTCCAAACATGAAACCAAATATGGAAACCATGAAATAAGTAATTTCACAGCCTTTATAATCACTTTCACTAATGGATTATGTGGACCAACTCAAACAAGAATAAAATTTGTAGGGTGTGGGGATTCGCATGAAAAATGAGATAGTCAACTTCTAAAGGATGGTTCATAAAGAATATACAACCAATCCTTGAAATCATACCATAAAAATTAATTATACTAAGTGTAATATCTACCACTAATATAATTTAACCTAGAACCTCTCCTATTGGTTGTACCATGAAGAAATCTATTGATCAGTTTTGCATGTCTAGTGGAGTTATGGAGGAGCAAAATCATTTTGGACCATTTTTTAGACTTATAAAGTAGATAAAATATGTAAATTAGTTTATGTAATTTTAATAGTCATTCCAAAATCTTGACACATGTGCTACAATTCTTTAGAAGTCGTACAACTACCAAAACTACCACTTTTATTCTTATTTCAATGTAGTACCTAAAAGTTTTAGTTAAGAAATGACATTATTGATAATGATATAACATAATAAACATTAATAAATAATTTTTAACACTTTTCAATCAATGGAAACCATACAACTCTCATTAAATAATCCAAACATGACCCTAAGTGATTAGAAATGGCATAAGGGGATAAAATGGATGTAATCAAGGTAATGACATATTAAATGACCCATATATATGACTATGACAAACTCTATATGACCCTAATAGACCCATATAAAAATTTTATACTATAGGGGTTGACCTATTTTAAGTTGTGGTCAAAATAGTCAACATTCTTGGTGATTTACAGGGGTGGTATGCTTGATATGCCCAAAACCAGTAGACTTTTCCTATACATTAGGCCATGAAGTCACCTATTCACAAGATTGACAATAAATTTTATTTTTAAATAATCTAAAACATAATGAATAATAAGAACAAGACAAAAAACAACACACCACACACTTGTGCTTCATGAGCACTTATGGAACACACACAAAATAAACCAACTAACTCAAAAAAAAAAACTAACCTAAAAGAAACTCTTCCTTCTAGGTCAAAGGGGAAGTTTGAAACATTTCCTACTACATGAAATGGAGTGAATGAGGAATTTTTCTTTTTTAACCTTAGTTTTTATATCTCCATCTCCTTCATGGTGTTTTTCAATCTCTTTGGCATGATGTTCAATGAAAATAAAGTAGCTACAAAGAGATCACCTATGGAAGTGAAATACTATTGAATCTCAATAGTCTCAACCTTATAATAGGAATCCTCAACTACAACCTTCAATTGTGCTTCAAAAATGCATACCTTCTTGACTTCCATCATGCTCTCAATAAGATCAGGTTTCTTTTTAGCTACAAGCTCTTCAAGCTCATTAAGGAGCTCTGCATAGTCCACCTAATCTTGGTCATTATCATCTATGGAGAAATTTTTATATACCTTCTCATGTACTTGGCCCTCAAATCGACAAAATTATTCAAGCTCTTGAAAAACATTTATTTACTGCTACCAATCATCCTTATTCTCATTGTCTTTGAGAACCGCCACCTCTTCAACTTTCTCTTCTTGATGTATGAGGTCATCAAACTAGTCTTCTTTATGTTCCAATGCATTTGAGGGTGGTTCAACATCACGTTGAGGTATTGAGTTCTCCTCAAGGACAATATCTTCTATTATTGTAGCTTCTTTGAATGGTGACTTCAAGTTCATCTTCATTCTTAACAAGGACTTATCCTTTATGCTTGATAACATCATCAACAAACTTATTATCAGGTATGCACTTCCTAAGAGAAGAGGTTGACTCACTTAGTTATTCAAACTCTTGATTTATTACATGATTCTTCTGCTATAGGTCTTCCTTATAATTACTTTCATGTTCAAGGGCTATTTCATTATGGATAGTAGGTATGGGGTCTTTGTCAAGAAATTGTCCTTTCATTCCTTGATCAAATTCTTCAGAAGTAGCTACAACAGAATCTTCAATGTTTATCTCTTTGCTCAAGGGGATGAGATTGCACTTGTGTTCACCAAAAGGAGTCCCTATGGTGATTTATTCTTCATAATCACTTGGAATATCCTCTTGATTAGCTATATCTTGATCTTTGTTCTTCTTCACTTGCTTCTCTCAAAATGGTCTCTTTTTCAAGAAGGAATGTGGTGGGAGGTTGATAAATAGGCTCATGGGATGGATATGGAGTATGAGGTGTGATGGAGGGCTTATTAATGGATTTGGGAAAAACTACTTCTTGAGTAAGCTCATGGGGAAGTGATAATTTGGGTTGGTTAAAAGGAAAAACACCTACTTCAACAAATGTTTCACCTTGCCCATAGCCTCATTGAGGCTTTTCAATAGCTACAGGCACACTTTCAAACTCCTTGTCTTCCCACATCTTTAACCTATCTATATAGCATTGGAGACACTTTTTTTCCAATTCCATCTATTATTTGATACCCCATTGAGTTTATTTTGTTAAGCACAGGATATACTGAGAGGGGGGTGAATCATTATATCATATATCTTATAGAACTTTCCCTTAACCAAATTCCACTTAATCAAACATTCAAGATATGCAATAAAACTAAAACAATAAACACCACACAAGATAGAGAGAGACACCAGATATAACATGGAAACCCAATGTGGGAAAAACCATGGAGAACAATCTCAAGTATATGAATGAGCACCAACCCAAACAATATTCGTAAGCACCAACTTGTAGGAGCACTAACCTCCTTTGTTGAGCACCAACCTAGAAACTATTTATGAGCACCAACCCACAGGAGCACCAACCCCTTTGTTAAGCACCAACCCCTTTGCCGAGCACCAACCCACAGGAGCACCAACCCCTTTGTGTATACCACACACCTATCTCTCAATTTTGCTATCTTAACAAATGATAGTTCAATAAAACATCTCTTTCCTCTCTCTCACCTTTTCTCTTCTAAGCTAGATATAAAAAATACAAATCATATTCATCTCTCACAATTGCTCTTCTAATCTAGATATTACAATATCAAATCAACCTCTATATCTCATTATTACAAATGGCTTCTCAAGTCTTTATTTATAGCTTTCCAAATGACCATTGGCCTTCCCTATTTGTGACCCTTCAATCCTCATTGAAAATGGTGCCAAACTTGTATGACCCTTCATATTCTTGCCTTTGAAAAGTCATGTGGTGACCCTTCATGACCAAAAACGTCCTTCCCACTTTTGTCCTTATCTTGGTGACTTTTTGTATTCCTCAAAGTGTCCCTTCATGAGAAATTGTGCCCTTACTCTTTTGTCTTCACTTGGTGACTCTTGGAATTCCCCAAGATGACTATTCATGGGAAAATGTGTCCCATCCTTCTTTTGTCTTTACCCCGTGGCTATTTGACTTCTCCATGGGCCCTTCTTTTGTCTCATATGCAACTAAAAATATATTCATTAATATTAAATAAATATTAACTCACATTAGCCAAGATAAATCTATTACAAATAGCATTAAATGTAATGGGGCCTTTATCACAAATAATGCTAGACCTTTGACATCAATGACAATATTTCCAACAATCTCCCCCTTTGTCATTGATGGCAACCTCAATCTTGAAACTACCACATCCTGTCATCTGCACATACTGTCATCTAAAAACATACAGTAACTCCCCCTTATTGTACCAACCTATACCTATACCTATTATTCTCCCCATTTGACATCAATGGCAAATGGCCTACCTAGAGATAACACTTAGCTCCCCCTCAACTGATGCTAAACATCAATGGCAAGAAGTAATAGAAATTACTCCCAATGCCTCGTATGTGTCTTTGAGAAGATATCTGATTAAAACATTCCCTGTCCTTTGAGAATCTTTTTCGGCTATCCTGGCAGTGGTTTTATCTTTGAATTTCACTATGCCACCATTGATCTTCTTTACTATTATCTACTGTCATATGCCTCGAACATCCACTATCAATGAACCATGGCTGATCTTTATTTCTTACATGTAAAGTTGTTTGTACCAACATAGAATCTTCAAGTTGTTTCTTCTTCCATGAACATGTCTGAACCTTCTTCTTGACAAATGGAACTTTGAAACTCTGATCCTCCTTGATTGAATCTGCATGAGTATCCTTTTCCTTCTTTTTGAAACTGTTAGCTTCTTTTCAACATTTATTATGACCATAATCATTTGAAACACTTTAAAACTTTTAAACACTGCATAGCCTCAAACCATAATACTGATGCAAAAATTTTCTTCAAAAATCTATTCCCTCAAAAGATATACAAATTAATCTACCAACTCACCTTCTTGTCATGCAACATAGCCAAGACCCAATAGCATCCACCATGCTTCAATTTTTCTTAAAAGTTTCTCCTTGAAGCCTAGAAGAGACACCCCACACAAAAGGGTCCTAGAAACAAGTCTCAAGAGATTCCTACATCTCCTCTATTTCTTCCTTAATCTTCTTGTGTTTTTCTTGTAGAATTCGTTTAAGCATGTCTAATCTTTTTGACTTACTAACCTTATCATTTATGATGTTTTTCATCTTCTCAACTTTTACAACTATCTTATCTTGACAAAGCTCATACTCAAATGTAACAAGAGATTCTACACAATCCTTCTTATCTGATTCTTTATCTACTATAGCAAGTAATTCATTTTCACTTTCAAACTCAACCTGATCAACCTTTACTATTTTAGGTCTCCAAACCTGAATTTGTCTTTTCTCATATTTTCTAGGGGCTCTATATCCTTTGACATACCTTGAATATCTCTTTACTTTATTTTGACATAATTTAGCAATATGGCCAACCTCATGACAACAAAAGCAAACAATATTTTTCATACCTTTTTCTTGAATGTGACTGAGATCTCCCTTTGACTGCTTGCTTCTCCTCATACAGTCTCTTGCCTTATGACCAACATGATGACAAACAAAACAACGGCCATGAAAATAATTTGAAAACTTGAAAGCATTGGGCTGCCTGATTGGCTTCCTTAATTTTCTTTCAAAACTTGCATCCTTCTTTCCTTGGACTAATATTTCATGATCTTTCTCAACCGTGATTATAAGCTTCTCATGATTTTCCTTTAAAGAACCTAACTCAACCTTCAACTGATTACACTCTTCTTCTCTTGATATCAAACTTGAATTTGCAACCTTTAACTGATTCTTAAGATCTTGAATAAATATCTTATTTTATTTTACTTCTATAGCCAACTTAGAATCCAAGATACACACATGTTCTTTAAGAGCTTCAACCACATATTTCAACTCTTGATTTTTCTTCTTTAGCTGCTTGGCCATCTTGTGCTTTTCCTTGATCTACCTTCAAGCGGTTAAACCCTTTCTAAAGAAACTTGCTCTGATACCAATTGTTAAGTATGGGATATACTGAGAGGGGGGTGAATCAGTATATCATATATCTTATAAAACTTTCCCTTAACCAAATTCCACTTAATCAAACATTCAAGATATGCAATAAAAATCAAACAATAAACACCACACAAGATAGAGAGAGACACCAAATATAATGTGGAAACCCAATGTGGGAAAAACCACAGAGAACAATCTCAAGTATATGAATGAGCACCAACTCAAACAATATTTTCAAGCACCAACTTGCAGGAGCACCAACCCTTTTGTTGAGCACCAACCCAGTAACTATTCGTGAGCACCAACCCATAGGAGCACCAACCCCTTTGCCCAGCACCAACCCATCAACAATTCATGAGCACCAACCCACATGAGCACCAACCCCTTTGCCAAGCACTAACCCAAAAATAATTCATGAGCACCAACCCATTTGCTGAGCACCAACCCCTTTGCCAAGCACTAACCCAAAAATAATTCATGAGCACCAACCCATTTGCTGAGCACCAACCCAACAACAATTCATGAGTACCAACCCACAGGAGCACCAACCCCTTTGTTGAGCACCAACCCAGCAACAATTCATGAGCACAAACCCACAGGAACACCAACCCCTTTATGTATACCACACACCAATCTCTCAATGTTGTTATCTCAACAAATGATAGTTCAATACATCTCTTTCCTCTCTCTCTTACCTTTGCTCTTCTAAGCTAGATATAACAAATACAAATCATATTTATCTCTCACAATTGCTCTTCTAAGCTAAATATTACAATATCAAATCAACCTATGTATCTCATTATTACAAATGGCTTCTCAAGCCTTTATTTATAGCTTTCCAAATGACCTTTGGCCTTCCCCCTTTGTGACCCTTCAATCCTCATGGAAAATGGTGCCAAACTTGTATGACCCTTCATATTCTTGCCTTTGACAAGTCATGTGGTGACCCTTCATGACCAAAAACATCCTTCCCACTTTTGTCCTTATCTTGGTGACTTTTCGTATTCCTCAAAGTGTCCCTTCATGAGAAATTGCACCCTTACTCTTTTGTCTTCACTTGGTGACTCTTGGAATTCCCTAAGATGACTCTTCATGGGAAAATGCCTCCCATCCTTCTTTTGTCTTTACCCCGTGGCTCTTTAACTTCTCCATGTGCCCTTCTTTTGTCTCATATGCAACCAAAAATATATTCGTTAATATTAACTCACATTAGCCAAGATAAATCTATTAAAAATAGCATTAAATGCAATGGGGCCTTTATCACCAATAATGCTAGACCTTTGACATCAGTGACAATATTTCCAACATATTCTTCAACCACATCCCATTAACTCATCCATCTTTGGAAAAAACTTCTTAAAAATTCTATGAGATGATTATAAATCACATCAAACTCATTATCCCATATTCCCATATTATCTTCACTATCTAAAATATATGTTATGAGTGCCAAGAAGGATTTGACATGAGATGGGCCTAATGGAGGAGGAGGATGCTAATGATGGGGATTGAGGCCATCTCTATATTTTTTGATTTGAGTATGTAATAATTCATATATTTCCTTGTAATATATTTATTTACAATCCATGGAATCATCTAATTCTTCATGACAAGGTTGAGAATCCTCTTAAGGTTGATAGGCATCATGGTGTGGTTGGTAAGGGTCATATTGGGGTTGATAAGAAGGCATTTATTTATAGGCTTCTTGATATCCTTCCTCGTAGGGTTGTACAACAACATGATGTCAATATGGAGAAGAAAATGAATTACCATGGGGCTGCCATGGCTCATAGAATGGATAGCCATTATGATAGGGCTATTGAGGAGTATAACATGGTTCATTGCAAGGTTGATAGGGAGGTTCATAGTATGAATATTCACAATAGCTATTCATATCAAAATTATAGATCAAATGAGATAAAATAACTGATAAAAACCTTCAACAAAAGATACATGGGTTTCTTGCAACTAGAATATTTCATTTGGAGTCACCATTGGTGTTATCTTGTTTGCTTCTAAAAGCTGATTAGAGGAAAGACACACCAATAATCATTATACTCTCTTGGACCTTGGTCCCATTGGACATAAAATAATGATTATCACCAAATATTTCAACTTATATGAGGTTGTTCAAGCCTCATCCAAATTTGGGCAACATTATAATACTTATAGGTATGTGGGTTTACCTATAGTAGAAGTAGACCTATACGTTTAAGGGCTAGCTCCCTGAATTGATCTTGAAGTTCTTATAACCTATGATAAATAATTACTTATGGTAAAAGGGATATAATTATTCATGAAATAAAGCTACTATAAGTGGGTGATACACCATAAGTATTTACATAATTATCATACTTCTTTCACTAAGAAACAAGACCTACAACTAGCTTCAAATTCCTAAGGTGTTCTAACATAAGTATTTAAATATAGAGGTGATATGCATGAGACAACTCAAGGTAAGTATAATATATATTATATTATTTAATCCAATCACACTTTTACACTTGAAGGGATCCAAACACACTAGCTACACTCTATATGACCTGTTATAATGAGAACTCCTTGTACTAGACATGAAAGGATAAGGAGAAGCAAGGATAGAATCACTAGACCTCACCATTCATCACTTTTCACACTTGTAAAAGATGTTTGTAAACTCAAAAACAGATTTATTATATTATTTAGAGGTAAATTATAACATCAAACCATTATGTATTTGCCATGCATGGTGTGGAATTAGTCTACAAGAGCCAAAATGGCTAGTACTTATAGAATATGAGAAAGGAAAGAGAAGAATGAAGTAAAAGAGTCACAAATATACTTGTAAAATTGAGATGAGTTATGTTTGTATGATAATGGATTATTTAATATACCATGCAAGGTCTTTATGGATAAATGTATCTCTAAGATTGAAACTCCTTCAGATCTAGCATATGACTTCAATTACTTTCTTATAAACTACCTTCATTATTTGGCCTTCATTAAACACTCCATAATAGACTAGGGAAAAATGACATCATTTAACTATGAGGGAGAAGTTATAAATAGGCTCCAACATGCATTGTATGTATCCCTAATCATCAATATTCTTTTGGCCATGTGTTCTCACTACCTGCAGTCATATCTCTTTTCTTTCACTCACCCCTCACACTTGGCATCAAGGTCATATTCAATTTTCCAATCCAATCAATAAAAATGGTGATGTGACACTTTTAAAGAGTCTTCAAGTCTTTAGATCCATCATTTAGACTTTAAAATTCCTCCCAACTGAAGTTATCACATTCTCACTTGATGATCACTCTTTCTTCACTATCCCAGTTTGGACTGGCTGAAGTGAAGGTGATAGAAAAGATACCTATGTGATTTTTTAATGAAATAAATGCATATGAGGAGTTATTTTAGGTCCCATTCTACCTCCCAAAGTTATCCTCATCTTTTGAAACCTTTCTATACCTTCAAAACATAAAAAATTGTCAAGAAAACTAGTTTTATACCATGTTCATACAAATAGGGTAGAATCCAAATTGATGGTATTGGGCCCTAGGGTGTCTTACACAATTTCAAACTACTTTACTACTCAAAATATCTCATTTGGATTCCTTTAATTCTTCATGTATCAGGTTCTTATCAAGGGTTTTAGAGGGTTCTAAGTAGTTTTCACCCTTAAGGATTGTTCATAAAGTTGTGATGTCCAAACCCTAGAAAATTCCACAAAATTCAATTTTATGACCCTCTTAAACACATATTATTTCCTCAAGTTCCAATTTTAAGCATCCGTATAGGTGTGATCTTCCAAAGTTACCTTCTCGAGTTTTCCTTTGCATTCTACATACCTTATTAGATTCTTGGGCCAACAAATGACTTTATAATGTCTTTATCTACATGATAAAGTCTCACACACACCTTATAAATCCCCTTAAAGTTTATCCAATTCCTTGAGATGTTCATTATACCTTATAAGTATTGTTAGACCCCCTTTAGGCAGTAGGCCTAGTCTAGGTCTAGTAGGACTTGACTGTGTTTGACTCTTCACCACTACCTCTGAGTGATTATTCATGCTTGTGATGACTTCTCTATGTTTTCTCATGCTCAACACATCTTCCTACAGCTCCTCTAAATGATTCCATAGTCTAAAACTCATCTCTCTAAGGTTTTCATGCTAAGTCTATAGGATATAACCTTCTAGGAGTGCCCTCTATTTAAGATAGAATAGAGGGCACTTCCCCTATTGTCCCATATAAAATTAATGTATGAGATGCTTATATAAGTTTTGAGTATATTCTATATATGAATACAAGGTTGGTTTATATCAATATCACCTTCAAACCTCACAAAACCTAAGACAGACTATGAATAACTCACTGACTACAAAGTTTGCAAGTATGGACTGTAGGTGTGTTTGAAAACCCACTCTATGATCTATTTACATGTCATGAGAATAATTATATAGTCATAATCACTTTTTATTAAGTTATAACCATGACTAATACTCATTTTTCATTGTCAACTCAAAGTGCCCTCACCTTTTCTTGACTAGGCAAGATTAGCAAACTATGTTCTGTATTTCCTTGCTTAGAAAGTGACATACCTGTAGGTGAATATTTTGTAATATACATTGTATCATTTCCATAAAACCATTATTTAAATATTTTTGGAAATTTTATAGTCATTTAGGTATATTCATACAATGTTCATTCCATGCCAACATCAAGACCACCATATTTTATCTCACTATCATGTTATAGTCCAACTATAGATGTCCATTTTAGACCAAAAGGAGCTATTTAGGTAGTATTCTGGGTTAAAAACCTATATTTCAACCTCTATATATGTAATTAGAGATATTTATATTCTTTTCACCTGAATAAGATCACTTGACATGAGTATATACTGCTTATGTATTTCCAAGAGCTATAAGGTCACTCAGAGTTCAAAGTACTATAGAGAACATTGACATTTTCTAGTATAAGAAAGTCAAGAATTAAAGCTTCTTTTACATCACTTATGGGACCAAACACCCACTCTTCTTTTTCAAGATATTACCCCTATATGAAGTCTATAAGATAGGATCATTCACATTCATCTAGGCTCTATGTCACCTCATCATATGGTAGAATCAAAAGTAGACAAGGATCTATTTTGGAGCTTTTAAGGTAACTTGTCCCTAAAACTCATTCTCCATAAATGCATATCACCCTCAAAGATACCTACCACTCTATGACCTCATTATTGATTTTTATGGCATCCTTAAACTCCTCAACTCTATTAAGGTCTCAAAGTATGTTCAAACACCTCCATGACATATTCTCAAGTCTCTATGAGAGCCCCCTGTAGGTGAACATGCAGTATACAAGGCAATGAAGGTAAAACATGGATAATTATTCATAGTGTATGGTCTTGTGATAAATATTAGAGCTTGGTAAAGTCTTAAAAATGATCTCTTCAACCTTGAAATACTTTAAACAAGTCAAATGTGTCCATTCTAGCATGATCATCTCTTATAAGATCCCCTGTAGGTGTCTATTAGACTAAAGAACTGTGTGTGGAGTTTGTCTTGATAATCACAGTCTAAAATTTATCATTTGTAAAGCATAAATTTATTTATCATATCATAATAGGGTGTCCAACCTCTTAAAAATCTTCATTTTCTCTCCATAGATGTTATTCAAGCCTTTCTACAACTAATTGTATGTGATAATCATGAAAATACAGACTATGTTGACATGTTCTTTGATTGCAAATCCATGGATATAGCCTTTGAGACTTAGATTGGAATAAGAAATAATTAAAAATACATGGGAAGTATGAAACACAACATATCACCTTCCTATGAAACCACTACAAGGATATAACAACTTTTTTAGCTGATGAACCTGCCTACAACTAGTAATGGAGATCTCAAACTGCAACTTGAGATGTTTATCTCATCAAATCACCTCCAAACATGAAACCAAATATGTAAACCATGAAATAATTAATTTCACATCCTAAAAAATCACTTTAACCAATTAAATTTTTGTACGGACTAGCTCAAACAAGAGGAAAACTTGTAGGGTATTGGGATTAGCATGAAAAATGAGTTAGTAAAGTTTTAAAGGATGGTTCATGAATAATAGGCAACCAATCCTTAAAATAATACCATGAAAATTAATTATTCTAAGTTTAATATCTACCACTAAGATAATTTGACCTAAAACCTCTCCTATTGGTCGTACCATTAAGAAACATATTGACCAGTTTTGCATGTCTAGTAGAGTGATGGAGGAGTGGAATGGTTTTAGACCATTTTTGAGAATTTAAAAGTATATCAAACATGTAAATTATTTCAAGTAATCTTAATATTCATTCCAAAATATTGACACACATGCCACACTTCTCTAGAAGTCATATAACTACCAAAACTTCCCAAACTACCACTTTTCTTCTTATTTCAACATAGTACCTACAAGTTTTAGTTAGGTATTAACATTATTTACAAGTATATAACATAATACATGGTAATATATACTTTATAAAAATTTTAAACCAAGGGAAACCACACAACTCTCATTAAATAGTCCAAACATGACCCTAAGTGACTAGAAATGGCATAAGGGGCTAAAATGGATGTAATAAAGGTAATGACATATTAAATGACCCCTATCTAGGAATATGACACACTTTATATGACCCTAAAAAACCCCTATATAATTTTTTTACTATAGGGGTTTGACCTATTTTGACTAGTCAACAAGTCCTTCGAATGTCAATGACAATAACCCTCCATTTGATCCTAATCAATTTGCTGCTAAAAAAGCAAAAAAGTTAGATCAGATTCTTTCAACCGTGAATGAGACTAGGGATATATTTTTAACCATGGAATAATAAATTCATGGACATGAGGAGTAATCCCATTAGTATGAGTCAAAAGAGCATCTCGATGAACAGGAAATCCCTCAAGAATAAAGACATGAGGAAGTGCCTCAAGACGTGAGAGTACGTGTATCCAAAGAATTGGTAAGGGATATGAAAATTTTGAATCCACATAATTCATAAATAACCATTTTTGGATATAGATGTGAAGCATGGTTGATTGATATAGATAAGTATCTTGATATTTAAAACTACTTTAAGGTCAAAAAAGCCTTCTGAGGAGCTTATCAGTTGGCTAAAGAAACAACTACATCATGGGCCAACAAGAAGTTGGAAATGAATCTAAACTCAACCACCAATATTTAGTAGTATTTTTTGAAAATATTTAGATCATGGTGGCTTCTAAAATTATATTTTGACTAAAATTTGATAGATTTTCAAAATTTGAAGAAAGGAGACTTGTTGGTGAATGAGTACTGGGAATGGTTCACCAAACTTTTGAAATATGTACCTCAATATCAGTAAAATGAGAGATTAAGGATTATGAATTTCATCATGGGATTAAAACCCCAGATTGGTAAAGAGGTGGACATTCATGGACCATCCACCATGGACCATGTCTTTGAGAAAGTAGTCAAGTAGGAGCAAAAGTTGAAATCTCTTACTCAAGTCAGGAACAAGTTTAAGAAAAAGTTTATAAGTTTTAAACAAAATTTCAAGAAGAATAAATGGAAGTAGAGGAGTGGATACTCCAAGAGTCAATTCAAGAATTATAATACCAAATTCAATAGTGGTTTAGGTAGAAATAAATTGGGTAATGGTTCCAAGGGTGGTTTCAAAGGAAACCAATAGTTTGATAAGAAGGGACCACTAGAAGGTTGTTTCATCTATGGAGGTGACCATTTTTCATGTGAATTACCCAAGATAAGTTAAATAATAAAGGTTTTTCCCCTCAACAATGTATTCATGTAATGATTGATAATCGGCAAGCTAAATTCCAAGCTTCACCCATAGAACTATCATGTATTTTTTTAACATCTAGTTTCCATTTTGATAGATACAGGGGATATGAAATGTTTTATAACTCCTATAATTCTAAATAAATATCCTAGAAAATCTAGTGTAATGGAAAATTCATGGTAGGTACTATATGGGAATGACTCTAAACTCTAGGTTGACAAGTGTTTAGTAGAATAAAAAATTAGGTTTCTAGAATTCACAATGGTTTTAGATCTTTATGTAGCATCACTAGGGTCATATGATGTGATCTTAGGATTCAAATGGCTTGCAAAGCATAAGGCCAAGGTTAACTAATTTTTGAAATAGGTTGAGTGTCTTGATGATTCTGTAAATTAGATACTAATTCAGGGTGAGAAAAGGGAGTTAAGGCTTAGGCATATTTTTACAATGCAACTCAGGAAAGCCCAAGGTAAGGGATGTCAAGCATTCATCATTAAGATATATGAAATGGAGGGAACTAAGGAACCATTAGTTAAATATTATCCTTTCCTTAGTAATTTTCATGATGTGTTTATGGAAGAATTTATAGGATTTCTTCCTAAATAGGAGTTTGACTTCTCTATTATTACCAAACTAGGATTAGAATCTTAGTCTAAGGCTCCCTATAGAATGATGACCATTGAATTAGTAGAATTGAAGACACAAATTCAGGAATTGTTGTCAAAAGGGTTGATTAGACCAAGTGTGTCACCATGAGGTGCACCATTTGTCTTCATTAAGAATAAGGATGGCACTCTTTGGCTTTATATTGATTATAGAATGTTGAATAAAGCAACCATCAAGAATAGGTATCCACTACCTCAAGTAGATGATCTTTTTGATCAAATATGAGGAACAACATTATTTTATAAGATTGATCTTAGAGATGGATATTATTAGTTAAGAATAAAAGATGAAGATATTCTAAAGATAGCATTTAGAACTCACTATGGGCATTAGGAGTTCACAGTGTTACTATTTGGGTTGATGAATGCACTTACAACATTCATGAATCTCATGAACATGTTTAGATATTACCTAGATCATTTTGTTTTGGTCTTTTTAGATGACATTATGATATATTTTAAGGATGAAAAAGAGCATCTTCAACACCTAGACCTAGTTTTATAATGTCTATGAAAGCACAAGTTATATGGTAAATTGTCCAAGTGTGCATTTTTCCAAAAAAGTGCAATATCTAAGACATATTATCTTAGTGGATGGAAATTCTATTGATCTAGCTAAGATAAGAGCCATTATAGAGTGGCCATCACAAAGAAATATCTATGAGGTAAAGATTTTCATGGGATTAGTAGGCTAATACAATAAATTCATATCAAATTTTTCTAAGATAGCTAATCTGATTACCTCCCTATAATGTAAGAATCATAGTTTCATCTGGTCAAATAAGTCTAAAGTAGATTTTTAGGAATAAAAAATAAGGCTTACTTCAGCATGACTATTAAGAGAACCTAATCCCAATGGTTAGTTTTTAGTGATCATAGATGCATCTGGATACAGAATAGGAGGAGTCCTTATATAGTATGGTGCAATAGTAGCTTATGAGTCAAGGAATTTGAAGCCTTATGAGGTGAATTATGCCCCTCATGATCTTGAAATTGTATCAATTATTCATGCTTTACAAGTTTGGAGACATTATTTGTTGGGAAAACCATTTGAGCTCAAGACTAATAACTTGAGACTTAAATACATCTTCACCTAATGAAATTTGAATGCTCATTAGAGGCATTGGTTAGATTTTTTGTCTAAATATGACTTTGATATCAATAACATCAAAGGCAAAGAGAGTAGAGTAGATGATGCTTTGAAGGTACATATCAATTATAGCTACTATCACAAGTATTTTTAGGGATCGTGTGATTGATTTCTCACTAGGAGATAAATTATATGATCAGGTCAGAAAATCTTTGTCTGAGAATTCTTAGAATCCTAGTTATAAAGGATACAACTTCGAGAATGATGGTATTTTATGTTATAACAGAAGGATGTATGAGCTAGATAGGGAATATCTAAGGATCACAGTGTTAAAGGAACTATGAAACACCCCATATTCATGACATCCAGGAGTGACTAAATTTATGGTAGATCTTAGACCACATTATTTCTAGAAAGGGATCAAGAAAGATGCATCAAAATTTATGTCACGTTGTCTAGAATGTCAGCAAGTGAAATCTAAACATGTGTATCTAAATGGATTGTTATATCCACATGACATAATAGAGTGGAAATGGTAGGTGGTCAATATGAACTTTATCCAAGGATTACCATTATCATGAAATAGGCATGACATGATCTTGGTTATAGTTGATAAATTAACCAAGGTAGCACATTTTATACTAGATAATTTGACATATGATGCACCAACTCTTATGAAGAGGTTCATAAAGGAAGCATATCAATTGCATGGTTTTCCATAAAAT
>JARHVA010004655.1:180000-195000 GCA_037957365.1 Torreya grandis
AATCTCAAAGGATAGAGAACTATAACTATATGAACGTATCCTTAGTTCCTTAATGGATGAATAAGTATATGTATATGAGTTACTAAAAACCATTATATAAGTTATGATTTTTGGTTTATATTGAGTAGTATGAACTTTGTATTATGAAAATGATAAATTTCTACATTAGCATTTACTTAAGTAGATTATTTAGAATGACTTGTATTTTATTCATTCGATAAATAAACTTACTTTTCATAAATAGTGTTTATATGATTAATAATATAAATAGGCCTCATTCATATGTTTAACAGACTATATGTATGTATAGTAATTATTATTATAATTATCATGTGTTTCTACTTGCTAGTAAAAATAATTGCATAAACTTGTTGGTTATAATAAATGTTAACCAAATCTAGCATTGATGATTTTAACTAAGCAGTGAGATGGACTTCAATAGCTTAGTTAATATCTCCAATGCCAGATGAAGGTAATCCAATCAAGTGGTGTGTATGAATTTGATTGATCCTAGAGATTATATATTATTTGGAAATTTTGGCCAAATTAATGTTTAGATAGACATTGTCATTTAATATGTATGATTTACATGTTTATACGATATCACATTTATAATGTATTTCTTTATGGTACACATCATGTAGTATAAATATTATAGCACATGGGTACTAGAATGTCTCTCTGGATTACCACACCATCACTATCTATTCATCTGTGAAGGGAGGATCATTCCCTATTTGAGAGATTATGTGGGGGATCGATGGCCCATAGTTGGTGTGGAAAAGCACTTGAATGATGTTATCCCTCCCCATTGTAGTACTTACTTTGACTCTACACTTGAGATTATCAAAGATATAGGAGTTAGTGTGACTCGATCTATGTGGAGCATTGTATCTATTTTTGTACTTATATTAAGGCATCATGCTTGATGGAAATTTAATTGATTATTTGTGTACATTGATAATAGAAGTTGTATTATTATACCAACCATGGCTAGATTTTATTATGATTACTTTCCTTAAGCAGTTATAATTGTTTACATAAGTTGTTAGTGATCAGTAAATATAGTTGTACATGTTTACCTAAGTTTGATATGCTTAGTTAGTATGTTGAAGATCACTAATTATATTCTCATGGTGTAATCTAATGAAAGAATAAGTGTTGAGTAAATATTTAAAAGACAAATTATTGCTTTATTCTAGTAAATTCATGTGTGGATGTTATAACATAGATCTATATAAATAAATACATGTACATAGAGTATAATATTAATAAAAAAATTACCTTTTATTTGTAAAAATTGACCTAGTAAAATCAATAGATTCAGTAGTAGATAGTCCACAAATTGGATGTGAATATGTAAACATTAACTGGCTAAGATTATTAAATGTAGTGGACTGTGAAGATGATGCACCATCTGGTCAAGTACAATGTAAAAATTAAATATATATTATTTAAATTCTATGTAAATCAATTTTTAGATTGTAAATACAAATAAAAAAATTAACATGTCACATATATAAGATACTTGCATATGTGTAGTCAACGTTTACACACTAAATGTACATGCCAAAAACTCATCACTCAATAATAAATAATTTAGGCCATCAAAAGCACCACCATCATCATCTGAAGGTCCATGCATATAACACCATGACATATGCAATGGTGAGGTCAGGTATGCATGCTAAGTGTAGTATTCCCATGTCCACCATATCCAACATAAGTCTCAAAAATTCTACTTGTATGTTGAACGAGTATGTCATTAAGTGCACTAAGCATATGCAAAGTCTCAATCTCCACAACCTCCTTCACTGCATATGGGATCTTAGATGATGTTGATTTTAGGTAGGGACTCATATAAGATGATTAGGTGCATGATGTGAATGTAGTCTATCCTACACATATCCTTTCTCTTGGACTTGAAATGTTGAGTAGTCAAAATAGTTAAGAATCTCATTGAGGACAAACTCACAATAGAATTTCCTCAAAAAATAAAATGGAACCTTATATTTGTTACAAGGTGGGTAATCAAACCCCATACACCATTGATACCAAAAATTATATCTAACCAAATTGTGATGGCATCAGTGGATTGAGAACTATTTTGTGGATAGTGGAAAATGTGTGTTGGTTGTTGGATCGAAGAATAAGGAACAAATTAGGTATTTTGATTTTTTTAATTCTTAAACTCATGTGTTGACAAGTTTTAGCATAATAAGCCCTACATTTATCCCTATATGATGAACATCTATCAATTTGACTCATCATCGAGTCAACTTGACCTAGTACTGACTCTAAGGTATTAGCCAAATAGGTGCATTGGGTGTTGGTCAAAGTGGGGTCCATCATTCTCCTAATTATTTATTCAATTTCTATTTAATTCTCAACTATGTGTGCAACCAAATCTTCCTGACTACCTAGGGGTCTTGTGTAATTATATGAGGTCTAAGAGGGATATGAAGGTCAAGAGGGTTAGGAGGGTTAGGCAGAGGGTTAGGAGGAGGTTTAGAAGGATGTTTTCTTGCACTTAAAAAGGCTATTAAAAAAATTGGTTTTAATAATAAAATAATGCAGATAATGTTTTTTATTAAAATCTAGTGTTAATAGGTTTGGTTTTTGCTTGCTTACCTTTCCTTCATGGTGGCATTGTCAATTCATTGAGGAAACAAGAGATGTTAATGTGTTTTATCGTCATCCAAGCACAACACAAATGTAATCCAGGGTAGACAAGATCAAAGGAAATAAAAAATAAGTGAGAATGAGAATGGTAGCAGGTTTAGGTATTTTTTTTGTTTATAGAAGTTATAATGTATACGTGTTATGCATAGTATACATAACGCATACATTTTATGCATAATATACATAATGCATGCACATTATGCATAAAATACATAATTTATGGATGTTATTTATACTACACATAATGTTTACATATAATGCTTTAGAATTTTTGAGCATAAATTCAAATATCACTACACATTATGATATAACCCATATGCATTATGGTAAGATTTCCATGTAATTTTACATAAACTCTATGCACTTACCCATATCTCAGGATATGTGAATAGATTGCATAAGGAAATTCAAGATGAATTTGCTATGATTATACTTCAATCTATGGAAGAATTTAATTTTTGTGCACTAAAAGAAGTGTAATTTTTTTCATAAAAAAATGAGAACCATCAAGACGAAGAGGAAGATTCAAATAGGAATTTGGAATTGGTATAGGTTATTTTATGCAAACACAAGATTTTGAGGCAAGTAATTTTCAACATAAAAGTGGTAATACCTAGAGAGGTAGATATAATTTTAGAGGAGGAGAATATTATGGAAGAGGTAGAGGTCATGGATTCAATACAACATGTTACAAATGTGGTGAGATTAGCCACAAAGCATTTGAATGTCCTCATATGCATACTAAAGGAAATAAAATAAATGATGAGGGTGATCATATCTCACAAGATGATGAATAAAGTGTTATGTGTATTCATAACATAGATGAACTAGAAAGTGGAAAATATCTCATGAAGAAGAAGGTATTATTGAATCTTGTAAAAGAGAAAAAGTCATACATAGAGAAATAATTTGTTTAGATAAGTTTGAAAATCTAAAGGTAAATTTTGAAAATTTATCATTGATAGTGAGATCACAAATAATATTTTTTACAAGAGATGGATAAACTTAAGTTGAAGAGAGTCTTACATCTGAACCCTTATAATTTTTCTTTGTTTTTGAAAGGACATCAAGTTTTGGTGAATGAAAAATGTTTGGTAATTTTTTAGATTGGTACTTATCAAGATAAGGTTTGATGTGACATAATTTTTATGGATGTTTTTCATATTTTACCTGGAAGGTCTTGGTAGTTTGATTGTAGGGCACAACATGATGGTTTTTCTAACACATATACATTATGGAATGATGGAGTAAAGCATACATTGAATCCTTTGAAACATAAGTGTGAAGAATTAAAACTAAATCCAAAGTTGTTTATAGTTTCAAGAAAAACATTTTTGAAAGAAGTAAATAATGATGAATGTTATGCATTAAGTTTTAAATGAGCACAAGAAGTCAGGGAAGAATAAACATTATCACATGAAGTAAAGGATATATTAAGTGATTAAATGAGGAGATTGTGCCTAATGACATTTTGGATGGATTATCGTCAATGAGAGGTGTACATCATCACATATTTGATACCTAGTTTGAGTTTACTAAATAAAGAATCACATAAATTAACTTTAAAGAGAATGCAAAGGTGTAAAGACAAGTTGAAGAGTTGTTAAATAAGGGTTTAATCATAGAAATGTTGACCCTATGTGCAATACCAATAGTAATAATTCCTAATAATAATGTAGAATGGACAATTTAAACTGATTCCACATCTATTAATAAGATTACTATAATATGTATATTTCCATCTCTATTCATGGATGATCTAATGGATTGTATTTAATGTTTTAACCCTAAATTGAAGAATATGTAGGGGATAGGGTTAAGAATATATAAATAAATCAAATACAAGGGTGCTAAACTAATCTATAGTAGGTCAATTAATTACAAACTTAGATAAATAAATATTCTAAATTTGATAGAAATATATCCTCAAGTGTGGGCCACTTAGGAAAGGGGATTGTCTGTTGTTTACCTTTACACTTAGGATTAACCTTAGTAGGTTTGATAATTATCTATCTCAAAATAAACTTATCTTATTCAAGTGGATGTTCATATGAAATTTCAGAAACTATGACCACCCTATTGTTATGAATGTATTTAATACACCCATGCACTATGGAAGTTACTACATGGAGTTTTTGTGTATTGTTTCAAATACTTTAGTTTTTTTCAAGTAATATGTTTGGAATATGTTGTTTGTTCATATGGTGAAATATTGATGGTAATTTAGTTCAATTTAGTGATAACTAATGAAATCACTATAAATAATGGAATCTAGTTGGGAATAAAAATGCTCGACTGTAATGATCATATGGTAACTAGGTTTTTTCTTTTGGTTCTAACACTATAATTGATATATATTTGGGAGTGTCAATAATATCCTTGTGATTTTTATTTGTACATGATAATGTTAGTATCCAAATATGTTGTGTAGATATGCCATAAGGATCTTTTAGATTAGGCTCCATGCCTCCTCCATGTCTCCCTCTAGCAAGAGATTTACCAACCAATGGTTATTTGGTAGGATTAATGTGGGATAAATTGGTCATTGTAGATGGTACACTAGGAGAAGGAGAAGGACGTCTTATATTGGTTGACTTTTGAAAAGGCTGATGGACCATATGTTCCTAAAAAAGGGTAGAATGGGATGTTTTTACCCTCTTATAATGACCTCTAAAATAAATAGGGGAAAGAGGCCTCGATATGTCTTTCTGAAATGCAAGGATCCCTCTATATATAAGTCATGAAATCTTTTTTCTTAGTGAAAAATAATCATCATCACTGTTAGAAATTGGAGAGAGTTGAACACAAATTTAACTCATACACTAATTAATGGGGTTGAACACACAAAACTATATTTTTATCACACATTAATATTCTGCTCTATTCTCATTAATTAAATCATTCTGGCATATTACACAAATATATAGGAATTCTATTTCCTATAATCTCTCCACTAATTTATCTCATCCCTATGATTATGCAAACCTATCTATGATATATTTTTATAACCTATTAATAATATATCTTAACAATAATATAATCTAACTCATACAATATTACCTTATTAGCCATACAATTACTAATTACTAACAACCCTATAAATTATATTTACCTATTGGTAAATCAACCATAGTGAATACTAAAACTTACTAATTACTAACCATTTACCATTTATCTTTCGGTAAATACCAAAACTAACATGATGTAAAAGCTAAATTCCTAACATCTCCCCCCCCATTTTTTTACATGGTGCAAAAACATTCACACTCTTATCTGTAGTATGCTCACCTCTTGTAGCATGCCCTATTTGGCTCATGACCTTGATACAAAGAGAGCGTCACTCCTCTCATAGTTTTTACAAGTTTACCACAAACCCTGACATGAATAGAATTGTATGCCACTACATACTCTTAGGTCTGCATACTAATGATATAATCTTGCTATACATGACCACTATTATGTGAAGAAATACATCCTGCATTTACTTTACATGATCGTAATGGACGTGTCACTGAAGGTCATCTCCATAAAAAAGTAAGGCAGTCGTGGGATCTCTACAGTAGTTTCTCTCCTAACTATTGCTAAAAAACTATTCACCTCCTATTATTTTCTGGATCTCTATCACAAACCCTTTCAATATCCATGAACTAACTTACATTGGTGCTTTTTGTCTTTTCAAAATATTTTTACCTTATGGAATTATGTTTGGAATTTGAACACAAATTAAAAATCTTGAATAAGAATATTCTTTTGTTCTTATTTTGCAAACACACAATAGAAATGAAAACACACCATACTATATATGTCACCAAAACATTAGTGTGGCCCCGTCGTTGATGACTGATGAGAGGTTATTGAAAGACCTCCTTCCTCCATGTATCCCCCAACCTCTATTATGTGATACTACTTAATCAACAAATTTGTTGAAGTAGCTTAGGTATATGAATTTTTCAAGAGATATCCCCCCCATAATGTGGAAATCACGTACAAGTGAAAATGCGTCCTTATACTTTTGGATATTTTTTGACATTTTGACAATATTAACAAAATGACTAAAAAGACACAAAACAAAAAATCTAAATAATGACTCAACAACTTTTAAAGTTTTTGATGAATTTTTGACACTTCAAAAAACTTGACACAACCTATTAACATGGACCCAAATAACATGACTATTAATTTTATTTTTGACATATGAAGCAACTATGTTATTGACTTTATTTGATTTTGAAAAAAAGACTCACTTAACAAAAGACCTTTTAAGGACCCTAATTTTGACAACTTAAAACTATCACTAAAAAAGCTCATATTGATCAATTGATTGAAAAACTAACTAAACTAATATAAAAATTAAACATTACATGATGATACAAATCAAGACACAATTAAAAAATTAATTAAATATTACTTTTTCAACACAATTATAATTACCTAAAAAAACCTTTATTGATTTAATATCATAATGACTCCTCAAAATAAGAAAATAGAATGATAACTATTTTAGCTTTCTTTGAGTTGGACTTCGATCCAAATGAAATGATTAAAACAGTAGGTGAAGGAATGATTCATACATCTGAGTATGGATACTGCATAGAGAAACAAAAAAGCCTCAGCCTATGTATGGATACTACATATAATGATAGAAAAGCACAATTTTTTTATTTAATAAAATCCACATGAATCGAGAAGATAGCAGATGTGGAAGATAATGCAGCTTTTGGTAGAGATGACTAGGCATGGATCATACATAACATTTATAGGAACTAAGAACTACCAATCCCATTAAGTTCCATGTATTTCAGACTTTGAGAACTTAATAGTAGGCCTCTGATTTAATCGTGGATAACAAATTGGTAAGCTTGTCATCAGGCATGGGCGATTTAAGGTGGACGGCACGAATAGATTAGAAGTTGAGCTCCAATGGCAAGTGGAGATCGGGAAACCAATGCTTTGATTTTGCCATTGAGATTATGGTGTTATAAAATTCATCCTCTTTCATGCTTCGTATGAATAATATTGTAGTTGAACCAATACACTGACAAGTCTATTGTTGAACAAATTGTATGACTGAAAATGGAGACCGATGAATAATTAAAGAAACCTACACTAATCTATGAACTTAACAAAGGATTCAACTCATTAATTTGAGGCAATTATATAGGATGCAACATTTCCCCATTCACATTCTTAATCCTCCATAACAAGTGCAAGACAAAGATACTCTAATACCACTATTAGGAATTGGAGAAAGTTGAACACAAATTTAACTCATGCACTAATCAATGGGGTTAAACACACACACACATATATATATATATATATATATCACACAATAATATTCTATTCTATTCTCATTAATTAAATCATTTTGGGACATTACACAAATATATAGGAATTCTAATTCCTATAATCTCTCTGCTAATTTCTCTCATCCCTATGATTATGCAAACCTATATGTGATATATTGTTATAACCTATTAAAAATATATCTTAACAATAATATAATCTAACTAATACAATTTTACCATATTAACCATATGGTTAATAATTACTAACAACCTTGTAACTAATATTTACCTCTCAGTAAATCAACCATAGTGAATACTAGAACTTACTAATTACTAACCAGTTATTATTTACCTTTCAATAAATACCAAAACTAACATGATGTAAAAGCTAAATTCCTAACAATCATGATATCTATTAGTACCATTGTAAATTAAAAAGGTTTGTCCTTTCACCTTTTTAAATATGTGTAGTGGATGGTCGTAATTTTGAGGAACAGTAACCAACTATTTGTCTAATAGTGTAATCAATATATCATGTGATCTATCTCTTATCTGATCAAATTAAAGTTGTTGCCTCTTAGTATAGTTATATGTTTTAACTATAGGAGGTATTTTTTTATGTGGATACATTTCCTTTATGTAAAACTTTTAATGTTTGTTCCTTGGAATGCACTATTGATTTAGAAGAAGGTATTTGGTGGCTCATGACCCTTCTTGTTTTGTTGTTTTTCTTTGTAGGAATTATTTGTAGCATGTTTACATTTAGGTGAATAAATAGGTGATTCAGTATTGGTATTGTTTATAACACATGCATATTTATGCACATCATAATATAATGTATCAAAAAAAGTAAAGGGATTTTGAAATGCTCTTCTACAAGTGGAGAAATAAGACATACTAAATATGAATTTTAATTATAAATTCAAGGGGCTATAGTTTAAGGAAAACAAGATATCCTTAAGTCTGATAACATAGTCTTTAATAGATTCATCCTCATTTTAAGTTAAGGATTTAAAATGGTCCAATGGTATATTATATAATTTATGTTTATGTAAATTTGATAGAAATATATCCTCAAGTTTTTTAAAGGTTGGGAAGGAACCATTTGGGAGGCTATAAGTAATCTAGAGTTTATCGAGCTAAACTTGTATGGAAGACTTTGAGTAACTAGCATCCATATTCATCCCAATGGTCAAAAGAGTGCATATATTGCTTCAAATGAATAGGATGATCTCTTTGACCATCAAAAGAATAAAGCATATGGGAAAGTGCACAAATTTTGGGGACAAAAAGGAGCTACCCATGGACATGATTTTCCTCAAATTTTAGAAAATGGAACTTGTGTAGATTTATAAAATAGTTACACTCAAAATTTGAAGATATTATAAAAACATGAATTATATCACTTCAAGCGTAGTTTTCAAAACACTATTTTTTTAAAAAATTAATAAGTATAACCAGGTCCAACATCTAAAATTTGAATATGAACTTTTTTTCAATAAAATAGAGTGGATAAATGGCTATGTGTCCCACCATTTTAAAGCATCATTTAATATTGTTTGAAACCCTTTGGTGAATATTTAGATAAGATGTTCTAGTTTTTAACTTATATTTTTTTATATTTTATCAATGAATATTTTTATTATCATTAATTTTGTAAGTAAATAGATCCTAAAAAATGACAAAAAAATGGATAGGTGGCCATGTGGCCTTCCTAACTACCTCAAAAAATGGATTTTTTTTTAATGTGTGTAATTAGGCCTTGTTTTTTATCATATTATTTTTTTTCCCTTGGATGAACAAAAAAAATTACATTAACATGCATAAGCATATATTTGCAGCATGTGGCAGACTAAAAAAGCTATAGATAGAAATCAACAGAATTTGTAACCTTAAGCTAATCCAAAAATTATAAAAATCATATATTTGAAAAGAGGAGAGCATGATCATCATCATGGTAATATTTTTTTGAATTTTATTGTTGAAATTCCTAGTGTATTTGGTGATGGAATTTGAAATTTGTTGTTTTCTATCAAAGCTCTCAGACTTTGTTCTAGATTGACAGGTTCAAGCCTTTGGCTTGGGAATGCATGCCATTTTCAATCCAAAAATATTTTATTTTGAACTCAAACCTATAACATGTACACATTATGATAATTCATATGCATTTAGTAATGCATACGCATTATACCATAATGCATACATGTTATACCATAATGCATACATGTAATACCATAATGCGTACATGGTATACCATAATATGTACGCATCATACCATAACACATATGTTTAATACCATAATGCATACGTGGTATGATTATTATAGATAAAATCTTACTTTTCAATTAATGTTTTTTTATCCAATTCAAGAAATTAGTCCCCATTGACATTCTCTGTGCACTTCTGCAGTACTTGCATATAATATGATTTTGCCTATAATATTCATCATTAGTAATATTTTTCATATAATATGACCAATTATACTATTCCCACTATCACATGAATTTAAATCATCTAAAATCATCAAATCACCTAAAATTATGAAATGTGGATCAATGGTGAAACATTACACTTCATTATTGACAATTGACTTTGGAGGCCTAAATGACATGAAATGGCTCTTTTGATAGCTATTAGGACTGTTTTAGGCATTTAATATGACATTTGAAAAGGTATGAATCACCTTGGAGTGCTCCCAAAGTCTCAATATCTCAAACCATACACAAACTTGTTGACAACTTTCACTTTTTCAACTTGTGTACAAGTACATGTGTAATTTCCAAATTATAATTATATTTGATAATTGAGTACACTTTTTAGTACCTCTATTCATTTTGTTATCATAATTTTTTATCATTGTCATTTTCTCTCCTCTATAACCATTTTAAATGAGGAAATTGTTTTTTTACTACTTACAATGGATATTGATGTTTATATTAAGTCTATATTTTAAGGATCAGATGGTATTGGTAAGAATAATAATGATAATAAGGAGGGTGATATTGAGATGGACATGGATTGGAACATTAGTGAGAGTGGGAAATGTAAAACTCTGGACCGTGTAGTAATAGGGTATAAATCCAAATGTGGCATTCAGGTTCAAACTCAAGTTTAGGCTCAGGCTTAGAGTAATACAGCGCATACCAGAATGCAAAGATTAGCTATAAATTAAGTTTTATAGAGAGATTAATTCTAGGTGGAGGATCAGGATCAGGATCAACAAAGCTTGACACATCTAGAATGCTAAAAGATGACATCAAGTACATGCAAGCATAACTTGAGGTTCTAGAATCTCCATCTCCCTATAGATACAACTGTTACTATCAATGTCACTTTCATTTTCACCTTCATTTATTGTTTGCCCTTCTACTCATGTCCCCTACAATCCAAACAATATGGCATCCTATGTATCTATAATCACCTTCACATCACTCGTTAATCTCTTTTCAAAAAATAAAGAATTAAGAGGGTTAAGTGGAGTGTTAGCCAGAGGATTAGGTTGGTCAGGTGGTGATATGGATATGGAGATGGAGTGGGGCATTAGTGGGAGTGGGAAATGTGAAACTCTAGACTATGTAGTAATAGAGTACATATACAATGTCTAAATTATAATTATATTTGATAATCAAGCAAAATTTTAAGTACCTCTACTAATTGTGTTATCATCATTTGCAATCATTATCATTCTCTCTCCTCTACAAACATTATAAACATGGAATTTGTTTGTTTTACTGCTTAAAATAGATATATATGTTTATATTAAGTCTATATTTAAAGTATCAAACGGTATTGGTAAGAATAACACTGATAATGAGGAGGGTGGGATGGAGATGGAGATAGAGATGGAGATGGAGATGGAGTGGGTCACTAGTGGGAGTGGGCAATGTGAAACTCTAGACTATCTGATAATAGGGTATAAGTCCAAATGCGGTGTTCAAGTTCAGGTTTAGGCTCAGGCTCAGGCTTAGGTTCAGGCTCTAGTACAGGCTCAGTCCTAGGCTTAGACTCATAGTATTTTACCTCATGATAAAAGGCAAAGCATTAACCATAAATTGAGGTTGCTAAAGAGCTTAATTCTGAGTGGAGGATCAGGATCAAGATTGACTAATATTGACATAACTAGAATGCTAGAGGAGGCCATCGAGTATGCCAAGTATATGCAAGTGTAACTTCAGGTTCTATAATCTCCCTCTTCCTATAACTAGAACTGTAACTGTCACTATCACATGATGATTTTCATTCTACTCATGTCTCCTATAATCCAAATAAAATAAACACCGAATAATGCAGCTTATGTAGCTATAATTACCTTGACATCACTTGTGAATCTCTTTTCAAAAATCAAAAAAATAGGAGGGTTAGGTGGAAGGTTAGGTGAAGGGTTAGCCAGAGGATTAGAACAGTCAGGCAGTGAGGTGGAGATGGAGATGGAGTGGGCCATTAGTGGGAGTGGGCAATGTGAAACTCTAGATTATGTGGTAATAGGGTACATGTACAACATCTAAATTATAATTATATTTGATAATTAATCACACCTGTAAATACATATACTCATTGTGTTATCATCATTTGAAATCATTGTCATTCTCTCTCCTCTACAACCTTTTTAAACAAGGAAGTTGTTTTATTTACTACTTACAATGGATATGGATGTTTATATTACTTAAAAGTCTATATTTGAAGGATCAGACAGTATTGGTAAGAATAATAATGATAATGAGGGAAAGATGGAGATGGAGATGGAGTGGGCCATTGGTGTGAGTGGGCAATGTGAAAATTTGATCATGTGGTAATAGGGTACATGTACAATGTCTAAATTATAATTATATTTGATAATTAAGTACACTTTTAAATACCTCTACTCATTGTGTTATCATCATTTATGATTGTTGCCATTTTCTCTCCTCTAGAACCATTTTAAATGAGGAAGTTATTTGTTTTACTACTTAAAATGGATATGGATGTTTATATTAAGTCTATATTTTAAGGAATAGATGGTATTGGTAAGAATAATAATGATAATGAGGAGGGTGAGATGGAGATGGAGATGGAGTGGGCCATTAGTGGAGTGAGCAATCTGAAACTATAGACTGAGTGGTAATAAAGTACAAGTCTAAATATGGCTATCAAGTTCAGGCTTGTGCTCAATCTTTACCTCATGCTCAAGCTCACAATATTGCATTTAGTACCAAAAGGCAAAGCATCAACCACAAATTGAGGTTGCTAGAGAGCATAATTTTGGGTGGAGGATCAGGATCAGGATCGACCAAACTTAACAAATATAGAATCTTAGAGGAGGCTATCAAATATGTCAATTATATGCAGGCACAACTTGAGGTTATATAATCTCCCTCTCCCTCCAACTGCAACTGTAATTTTCACTATCACTGTCACTATCATTGCATGCTTTCTCTTTTACTCATGTCCCCTTCAATCCAAACAAAATTATACAGTAAACAATGCATCCTATGTATCTATAATCACCTTCATGTCCCTCACTAATCTATTTTTTTAAAATAAAAAATTAGGAGGGTTAGGTGGAGGGTTAGATAGAGGATTAGGAGGGTCAAGTGGTGAGATGGAGATGGAGATGGTAATGGAAATAGACTAGGCCATTAGAGGGAGTGGGCAATGTGAACCTCTAGACTATGTGGTAAGAAGGTACATTTACAACATCCAAATTATAATTATATTTGATAATTAAGCATTCTTTTAAGTACCTTTACTCGTTTTGTTATCATCATTTATAATAATTATCATTCTCTCCTCTACAACCATTTTAAAATAGGAAGTTGTTCATTTTACTACTTAAAATGGATATGGATGTTTATATTAAGTCTATATTTGAAGGATCAAATAATATTGTTAAGAATAATAATGATAATTAGGAGGGCAAGATGGAGATGGAGATGGAGATGGAGATGGAGATGGATATGGATATGGAGATGGGGTGGGCCATTAGTGGGAGTGGGCAATGTGAAACTTTGGACTCTATGGTAATAGGGTACATGTACAATGTTCAAATTATAATTATATTTGATAATTAAGTACACTTTTAAGTACCTTTGCTCAATGTGTTATCATTATTTGTGATCATTATCATTCTCTCTCCTCTACAACCATTTTAAATGAGGAAGCTATTTATTTTACTACTTAAAATGGATATGGATGTTTATATTAAGTTTACCTTTGAAGGATCATACAATATTTTTACAAATAATAATGCTAATGAGGAGGGTGAAATGGAGATGGAGATGGAGTGGGCCACTAGTGGGAGTGGGGAATGTGAAACTCTAGACTGTGTGGTAATAGGGTGAAAAAGTTCAGGTTTAGGCCTAGGGTCAAGCTCAAGCTCAAGCTTAGAGTATTGCAACTCATGCCAGAAAGTAAAACATCAACCAAAAATTGAGGTTGTTGGAGACCTTAATTCTAGGCAAAGGATCAAGATTAGGATTGACCAACCTTGACACAGCCAAAATGCTGGAAGGGGCTATCAAGTACATCAACTATATGCAGATGAAACTTTATGTTCTAGAATCTCCCTCTCCCTGCAACTACAACTGCAACTATCATTGTCATTATCACTGCATGCTTTCCCTAATGATAATGTCCCATGCAATCCAAAGAAAATTGTACATCTAAAAATGCATCCTATGTATCTATAATCACCTTCACATCACTCTCTAATCTCTTTTCAAAAATTAAAAAATTGGGAGGGTTATGGTCTCTTGCATTGGATTGGTCTATTTAAAATAAATAATTTACAAATTAAATAATGTAAAATACAAAAAAATGGTAAAATACAAGGTTAATAGGTGTATTTTTTGATCACTTACCTTGTCTACATGGCAACATTATGAAGTTTGGTTTGTGTCAAGCTTTCCAATGGACTTATGATGAGTTTTGAGGTCTTTGGAGGAGAAACACAATCATAGAATAGTACTTGGGAGTTGGAAAAATGGTAAGAAGTAGCATTAAACTATAGGTTTAAAAAAATTTAAAAAGTAACGTGTTATAATAATGTGTACAT